>JAQIXO010000400.1:0-21236 GCA_034700305.1 Protaphorura armata
ATCCTGTTACATGTTAATATAAAAATGTTCCAATCCAATTCTGCACGACTTTCTTTTAGTTTTCAACTATTTTATTAATTATATTTATTTGCATGAGGGCGTTTCTATTTTTCCACTCATTGTGATTTTGGATAAGGTGTTCAAATAGAGCATATTTCGTAAATGGCTGCTGTAATCTCAATGTGCGATCCATTCATACAGAATTGCTCTACGGATTTTTAACCTTGCGAGTAATAGCTTTTTTTATTTACTCAATTTTTTTCAGAATAAATCTAAATTAAACAAGATAATCTTGAAATAACAATTACTAAAAACTTGATAAGTGTTAAAAAGTATGTAGTAGACATGTAGTTGGTGTAGTGCTTGAGATAGATCAGTTCAAGTACATTGGCACTGCCCATCAACTTTGTGGACGCGCCCGCTCTTACAGAAATTGTAGGTGCATGAAGTGGACGAACAGGGGCTAAATTGTTTATTACAAAGGATTTTCCTCACGGGTGTTCCCGACTCGTAACCCTGCATGTTTCATTTTATATTTGTAAATAAACTCATATAAGAACAATGGAATTTTCTTGAATGTATTATGTTACCTCACACGTAGTGTAGGATTCCCCACTACATTTTCCAGAACGACAGTCAGAATCAGACTTACACACACGACCTGGGAGCAAATTCTAAACCACATAATGTGCACATTTTCAACATTAGTTACACAAATAGAATCCATGACTTTTTGAACTTGAACTAACTTACGCATTTCTTATGACCTCCTCCGTCGACTGGATACCCAGAATTCTGAACTTTAGCACAACCTCCTCCGTCGACTGGATACCCAGAATTCTGAACTTTAGCACAACCTGGAGACACAGTCCCCACACGTTTGCATTCAACCTCTTTCTCACAATCTTCTCCAATCTCAATGCACTAGTTCAGTCAGAAAAGACATCAAGCAAAAATTATATCTCAGTCAGTATGAAAATTTACCAAAAATTTGTGATTCAAAATGCTTGAGAATTGCTCACTTTTCTGCAGGCTGGTTCAGAAGAAACAACGAGCGTCAACGCTATGATCAAGGCGTAAGTGAGAAAATCCATTCTAAATCTCCAAATCCTTCCTACGTACGACATGTGAAAATAAAAAATGGTTAGCCAAGTTTTATTGTTAACTAATGTGTTCGAAATGCGGATAACTGGCCCCGATATTTTTCCAAAAGGAGCACTGAGATAAGTTAAGCTGTTCTAGAAGTAGATGAGTATAGTGACAGACAGGTATGTGGTTCTTTTGACGTGTCTTACTTTCAAAACTAGAACTAGAACACCATTGAATGTCTTCCTACACAATTCAACTTCTATTCTCATTTTCACTCATTCATGCAATATAAAATTCTTTGGAACATCGGAATATCACACCAATTTAATTCGTTCAGTATTGAGGGCATATTTATAATCATACATAGACACGATTTTAATTACATGGCCTTTCAAATCAATTTATTGATGACATTCCAAAAGAAGGAACGTGTGGGTGTGGGCCATGCCGTATATTTAAAAAAACATCAGTTTTCTCATTTATACCTGTTCCACATAAAACGACAAAGATGTGCCTTGTACCCGGTAGATAGCAGGAATCCTTACTTGCTGAGACAGTTGAAGTGCGCCATCGTACGAGCGATTAATCAATGGGACATTTCAGGACTCAAACTTTGTGAAAACCAGAGAGGCTACCATTCACTTATATCTCATGTATCTTGAATATGAGGTTCTAATGTGGAGGGGATATGGACCGACGTGGTTTCAGTTTTCCTTGTGACTCTTCCTATACATATCGTTTTATGCCAACTTAAATGATTCACCACTCCTTCCTTCCGTCTGAGTCATCATGTTGTACGTCAGAACAAACACAGAGACCACAATCATGATATCATGTCATCTTCTCTTCTACATTTTCAACACACCGTTTCTTAAATTGTTATTTTGAAATGAATTATAATATATCATTTAAATAACTGGATACAGCGTAACTAACGTCTCATTGCGACACCCGTTTAAATTTTATACTTGTGTATGAATTTCCAAGTAAGTAATTTCAATAGTTTAAATAGTTTTGAAGTAAAAAATAATTTGAATTATCGAATTCCGACGGTACAAGTACAATGTGCAATTGCAGTTTTCATTATTCCCGAGAATCAAAATATATTTATGAGGGAAACATGCACGTGCTGTGTGCATGTACTTTACTTTGAATAATAATTGTGTGTACTGCGAATTTATTTGTGGTACTCTATTATCTATGCTAAAATGCTAATTATAAATATTAATTGAATTTATAGGAATTAAATCTACCTGGAAGAGTGCGAGGAACAGAGTTCTACAAAATCAATCAACTACATAACACAGACACGAGGCAGCGTTTACCTTGACCTTGACCCTCGTCAAGGTCAAGGTAGCGAGTCGATACTTAATACCTTATCATACCTCCTTGCCTGACGACTCTCAAAAACATACATACACACATACCCTATATTTCGTGCCTGGATAGAAGGAAGGAGTTTATTTTATTTTTTGTATGCATTCGTACATATTAAGGTCTGATGTTCCTGGGCCTACATTGTAATGCGGAGGTTAACTCCCGGACAGATGTGATGACCAGAGCCAAATACTGGGCAGATCTCAACGTCCCATACAATCAAAAGGCTAATCACAATGATCCGGACTCAAAACCTTACCGGACTGATTATTCTGGTTATGTGTCCATGGTTTGGAAATTGCCATGGAATGAAAACAACGCTGATTTTAATACCAGAACTTTACGAGACGTCTCAGTACAAATTACAAGGATGATTTGAAGTCTGGTGATATTATTTTGAAGTACGGGAGTCACGTCCTCATCTTTGATAAATGGGTATCTGACAAAAAACAAAGGTATTGTGCTTAGTTGACATGTACATGAGGAATATATGTTCCAGCTAATCGTGTAGGTGAATCCACGGCTCAAATATAGACGGAATTGAATGATCACATGAATCCAATTGGAATGAATGGCAGAATCGCACGTTCAACCTTATTAGAGCAAATTGACGTTGTTCCCGATGGAGGGAAGATGGAGTTTGAGTTTGGGTCTGAATCTGATTGATGTGATAATTTACAATTCCAACGTAACCACGTCGTATCTGTAGATGAAGACAGACGTCGAAATTGGGTTACATCTAACCTTCTCTACTTAAAAATCCCAGTGGTTGTGGTCATGCTAATAGTCTCGCTCATTTTTACTTTCTAATGTTTGAGTGTTTGACTGAGACTGAACTTTACTCAATCCAGTACAACTCCACGTTGTTTGTTTGGCCTCTCGGCCTAACCGCCAGTCTCTGTACTGGGCACGGGACGCATGTGAGAGGAAAGTTGATGACTTTTTGTAGCTTTTTTGAGCTTAACAACGAAATTTATTTATATTTCTTATCCAGTTTCAACGAAATGCCAGAACAAATTTAAGAAACATTAAGAAAAATATAATAGAAAGGATTTTAACAAAAAATTAATGGTATTTCGTTGAAACTGGATGAGAAATATAAATTAATTTCTATCTTTGAATTATTATTCCAGAAGATTTTGGTATATTTCTTTTATTATTATTGTCTATGGTGAATTTTGAATTTGTGTGTATTATGTTTTATGTATGTCCAGGGCGTTCAATTAGGTTCAATAAAATACGTAAACACCAATTTAAAGTTATGTCTTTCTCTAAACGCAATGTCTTTCTTACATTTCCTTATATCTGTTTAATGTTAATTAGGTTAATGTTAAAAAGTTTAATGTTCAGTATCGGTTTAATATTATGCCTCAGACGTAGGTGTGCCTTGAAATTGTCATTGTCAGACTTGTGTGGTTTGATTTGAACTACGTGCTTGAGTTTCCGTCCCACTAGTCTGGGTACTTTCCGATCCTCCTTCACTAACTTCATTCCGACTCCGACCAATATTCTCACTCGGCCGCTCTCTCAATTTCATTGGCCAGAATAGTTGGAGGAATACGAGTCTGAATTTCTTTGCCATGAGACAGTAGATGATGAAGTTGACGGAAGAGTTGAGGTTGGTGAGAAAGTAGACTATGGTGTTTGTTGTGTAGCCTGGTGGACTCAACAGGACTCTTCTCACATGCACGTACGCAAAAGACAAATAGGTAATGAGAAAAACGCTCACAATGCACACCAACATCTTGGCAATTGAAATGTCAGAGGAATTGGTCTGTGTCATGCTCTCTCTTCTCTTGTTTGCTTCACGTATCTGTACACAAAATTAAATGAATTAAAGAATGAATTATTTAATTTAATCTTGCTTTTATATCCTACCTTGATGTATATGGACACGTTAAGTACCGTGAGGACTGTCATGGGAATAATGCGGTGCACAAACATGGCCACCCACTTTGCGTAGCGAACGTAATCCGAATTACTACTCAATAAACTGAAGAGACGATATTTCACCCAATCTCCATTCTTATCATAAATGCTCTCAATCCTATAATACCACCAGAGAGGCATAGTGTATAAAATTGTAAAAGCCGCAATACCCAGAGACACACGAATTGCGTTTCTGCTTGTGCAGTAAGGTCGGGCCATGAGAGGGCGATAGACGACGAAGAATCTCTCCAATGTAACTGACACTGTAAAGTACGCTGATCCTAATAATGCTGAAAATATCAGTTTAAAATTAAAAATTAGAACACCGAGCCAGGGTTTGCTGAAAATATCAGTTTCATCCAGAAGGGTAAACAGAATCCGTTAAACAGGAGGTCTCATTATTTCTGGAAATATTTAGGCATTGCCATTTCCTCTGCTCTACGTAGTGGCACTCATTAACAATAGCATTGCGCATCTCATTACATTGCGCATTGGGAAGCTAAAAATTACTCCCACACGCACATGTTGTTTATTCTTTTTATTGTTATTATATTGTAAATTCTATCAGATGCACAGTTTATGAAGTTTTGACTCTTCCTTACCAATGTTTTGGAGTGGAAGAAGATACCTCATCCCGAATGGATAGAGAACAGTCAAATGAAATGTCTCAAAAGATTTGACACAAAAGTACTGGATGGACCACGGGATTCCATAAGTGAGAAGGTATATGAACACAACCAGAAAGTCATACACACTTAAACCCAACAGTAAAATATTCGTAGAAGTTCGCATGGTGGGTCGTGAGAGAACAATGATACACAGAATATTTCCAACAATACCGATCACACTCACCAAGGACATTCCAATCCCTCCGATCAGGAATGTTGTCAACCGATCACCAAAATCGTTTATATTGCAGTAATCTCTTTCACTCTCCACTTTGTACTCGATTTTCATTTGTGCGTTTTCTGTTGTTTCGAATGCAGTTGTGTTGTAAAATTCATAGTCCGAAGATTCTGTCATTTTGACTTTTGGGTCTTATTATTTTACTCAATTAGTGAAAGTATAATATTAACTTCAATGGCCGTGAAATGAGGATATTTGTCAATTCATGCACGAGTACCAATGAAGAATTTGAACTAATGGTTTCTTATTTTTAAGTTGTTCTATCGTCATTTCTTGGGAATCCGTGAAATATGGCTAATTTGTTTTTACTTAAAACTAATGGAACGAGTAGATTCATCAATATATATTTTCCTGTCATTGCGTGTCTGTTTGTTTCATGATTATAGAGGTTCACTACATTCATGCATACCTAATTAGGCCCCTTTGCCTCGGTCAACTATGTAATCATTAGTCGGTAGGTTATTAATTCATTAGAGTAGAACTTTATTACATCAATGTCCCACACTCATAATGACATTTGAAAAATTGCTCAATGTGCGTCATAGACTGAATGCATCAAACACGACATCAAAAAGTTATTAAACTAGTAGTAGTTTTAATTTTAAATAAAGTTTGTGTTGAGTTGAATTAAATAGCTATCTAAATATTATACGATATTAGTTCATCCCAATTCGACAATTAAGGAGACTGTGGGAACATGGAACATTCAAATTACTCAGGTCACGTGCATGACACCTTGACGGACTTGTGTCCTTTTTTTCTACTGAGGAGGGTTCAACGGAAATAAATTCACTGGACTATTGGATTTAGAATACTGCCACCTTGTAGGACAGATCGTGAGTACATAGTTGTATTTCGCATAAATGATTGGACTCTCATTTGAGTTACTGTTGTTAACAGTGCATTGTCAACCGTTTCGTCCATAAGTGCATGAATAGTAATGCAGCAATTTACAAATGGAGTAAGAATTGTATCCAATCATCTCGTTTTAACACGGCACGCTCAAGAAATAGTCCACAGTACAAACATTTCCAAGATGTAAAACCTTACCGTGTGGTTATCATGAATCGTAACTGAGATGAAAAATGTAGATACGATTAGAACGTACGAACACCAGGATCAGGTTTAGTCCAGAACTTGGACTAAACAAGTCTAACCTTGTAATAACATTGCAAGGACAAGTGGAAAGTTGTCGAAAATTGTGCAACTCCCGAAGGAGAATATGGGTGACCGTTCTACCAATTTTAAATCCATGGCACAAGTGGTTTGGGATTTGTTTTTCGTCGAAGACAAATTATCGTAACTACGCTTGGAATATTTAGTATTGTGTGTATACAGAGTGTTTCAAAACCGACAGTTTAATCTTCCTAACTTCCTCAATTGTACCTTGATCTGAAATGTGAGATAGCTATTTTATTCAAAATTTAACTGCGCGTCTTGTGAGCCATGACTGAATTCTCTGCGCGGTTCCTAGCGCGCGGGCACTGTTAATATTCTCGTTATCTCAAGATCGAGTTACAATTGGGAACGTTTGGACGATTGGTTTTGAAACACGCTGTATAACAAGAATTATGATTATTAAAAAGTGAGTGTTATTGCATGTCTACTGGACTCCTAAGCCCATTGTATACTCATTTTCAGTCTCAGACAAATGAATCAACTGAATTTCGTAATTCGAATCATAATTATGTCCGCGAGACGTCACGAAATGTCAAGAAAACTGCAAAATTAGACTTTCGTATCAAACTCTCATAATGTATTAAGCGGAAAAGTGAAGAGCCGTTCGTGGTGTCCGGGGCACAAGTATTATTTGAGCAGTAGAATTTGTGTTGCGGATCACCATACAATTATTTGTGAAGGGAAATTTAAGTATGCGTGACAAATGATTGGATAGCCTTGACACGAAATGTACAACTTTTTAGAAGTTCGGCTGCGAAGGTAAAACCTCCCAGGATTTTGGTTTAAGCCCAAAATGAATTAGATGGAAATAAATACTTCGTTTGGAGCTATGGAACTACTCAAAGTTCTTTCGAGATTGGACAGAAAGTACTTTTCAATTTAAACATTATTTTATAATTAACTGAGTATTTTATTAGGTCATATTTCAGGTTATTACGGACCTAAATGTCAACACATATTCAAAGTATTTTACAAAGTAAACAGAAATTCATTCATGGCACACATCACCATCGTCACCATCCTATGCTTACCTCTTCACAGCTTCAGTTCGAATTAATGCAAGTTCAAGTTTTTGACTCATTGGTCCGCCGTTGTCAGTTGAAGAATGACGACGTGGGTCAGAATCCGTTCCCAGGAAAACACTTCATCTACCAAGACATTGCTCATTGTCATTATATGGGAGAATGGGTGAGGAATTGATTCCAACTACTAACAATAAGAAACGCGAACGAGGACCTTACTAGATTAAGGACTATAGACAAGGTAAGTACCCAAGGGCTCACGCAATGGCTATGCACTCAGGATTCTATGGGAAAAGTATTAAAGTAAATACAAAACTACCTACGACTGATGAACGAATCGTTTGGACATCTATAGGCTGTTTGCGAATAACTTTTTCGTCTCTGTTTATATTTCTCTAAATGTCTTCCTTACATTTCTTTACATTGTTAGAATTAAAATAAATTATTAAATTGGCTATGGAATAAGAAAACGCAAAATGATATGTGTTAAGATCTCGTTTTAATGTTGTGTAATATTTCGGCTTATTTACGCGGGTATGCCTTGACATTGTTAGACTTGTGTGGTTGCATTTGAGCTACGAGCATGGGTTTCCTTTCCAATAGTCCGTGTACTTTCCGTTCCACCTTCACTCAATTTATTCCGACCACCATTCTCACTCCACCGCTCTCTCAGATTCGTTGGCCAGAATAGTTGGAGGAACACGAGTCTGAATTTCTTTGCCATGAGACAGTAGATGATGAAGTTGACGGAAGAGTTGAGGTTGGTGAGTAAGTAGAGTATGACCCATGATGTGTGGTCTATTGGACTCAACAGGATTCTTCTCGTCTGTTCGTACACATTCGACAAATAGCATATGAGGAATATGCTCACAATCCAAAGCAACATCTTGGCAATTGATATGTCAGAGGAATTTGTCTGTGTCATGGTCTCTCTCCTCTTATTTGCTTCACGTATCTGTACACAAAATTAAAATAATTTAAAAATTAATCATTTAACCTAAATTTTTTAAATCATACCTTGATATATATGGACACGTTAAGAGCCGTGAGGACTGTCATCGGTATGATGCGGAACACAAATATGTTCACCCACCTCATGTACCGAATGTAATCCGAATTTTTACTGAATGAGAAGATGACACGATATTTCACCCAATCTCCATTCTTATCATAATCGCTCTCAATCCCACGGGTCCACAAATACGGCAGATTGTATAAAATTGTAAAAGCCCCAATGCCCAGAGAGACACGAACCGCGTTTCTGTTTGTGCAGTACGGACGAGCCATGAGAGGACGATAGACAACGACAAATCTCTCCAATGTAACTGCCACTGTAAAATATGCCGATCCTAATTTCCCTGAAAATATTAGGTTAAAACTAAAAAACAAGAAGATCATTCAGTCAAACAAACCTTTAATATAGTGTTCATTCTTTCTTACCAATGTCAAGGAGTGGACCACCATACCTGACTCTGATTGGATTTAGAGTCGTAAAATAAAATGTCTCAAAAGATTTGACACAAAAGTACTGGATGGAGTCAGGGATTCCATAGAAGATAAGATACACGAACACAATAACGAAGTCATACACACTTAAACCCAACAATAAAATATTCGTAGAAGTTCGCAAGATTGGTCGTGAGAGTACAATGATAGACAGAATGTTTCCAACTATACCGATCACACTAACCAAGGACATTCCGATCCCTCCGATCAGGAATGTTGTCAACCGATCACCAAAATTGTTTATATTGCAGTAAGCTCCTTCACTCTCAAGCCTGTATTGGATTTCATTTTGTGTGTTTTTTGTAGTTTCGAATTGAGTTGTGTTGAAAAATTCAGAGTCCAGAGACGGAGATTCTGTCATTCTGACTTTTCTGTCTAATTAATGTAAAACGCAATTAGTGTAAGTATAATATTAATTTTAATGGAGCCTAAGTTGAGGATATTTTTCAATTCATGTTCGAGTACCAAGAAAAACTACAACTAAATGTTTCTTTGCAAGTTTTAAGTAGGTTCTAGGCTGTTCTGTTATGCATTGAATTAGTTCGTGATATGTTGGCAATCCATGAACTATGCCTAACTTTTTATTATATTTAAAACCAGTCCAATGAGTAGAGACGTCAATATATTTATATTTTTCCTGCGGTTTGCGTGTCTGTTTGTTTCATGATTATAGTGATTCCATTGCATTACCCATGTATGCCCTCTACTCTACCACGGTCGACTATGTAATTATTAATTAGTCGGTGGGATTTTCTCAATGCTTAATTATACATAATACCAAAACTATATTATAACTATGAACCACACTCATACTATAATTTGAAAAATTGCTCAATGTGCAAAAATTAGGACAAGGACTGAATGCATCTAAAGCGACATTAAAAATTAAAAAATTGTTATCAGTTTCGAATTTAATTAAGGTTTAAGTTGAGTTGAACTAAATAGCTATATCTAAATATTAATATTAGAGATTGGCTCATCACAATTAGAAAGACAATTAGGCTGGGCCCATTCGTATTGCTCACGTGTATAACAGCCTACGGACGGGTGTCTTTTCTTTCTACTGAGGGCTAAAAAAAACTAAATTAACACGGTACGCTGAACATACGGTCCACAGTATAAAGATTTCCAAGATGTAAAACCTCACTATGCGTTATCATGATTCTTAACTCACTGAGCTGAGTAATTTAGATTCGATTAGAGCGTACGAACACCAGGATCACCCTAACCATAATTTTATAATAACATTGAATGAACGAATTAAAGGATGTCAAGAATTGTGCAACTAACGAGGAAGAATATGCGTGACCGTCTTGTCTATTTGAAATTCGTGTCAAAAAGGCCGTTCGGTTGGGATTTGTTTCCATTTGAAGACAAAATTTCGTAATGACACTGGATATTTAGCTTTGTGTGTATACAGGGTGTTTCAAAACCAACAGTTTAATCTTCCTAACTTCTTCAATTGTACCTGGACTGGATCTGAAAAGTGAGATAGTAATTTTATTCAAAATATAACTGCGCAACTTGTGAGCCAAGACTCGGTTCCTAGCGGGCACTGTTAATAATCTCGTCCTCTCAAGATCGAGTTACAATTAAGAACGTTTGGACGATTAAATGGTTGGTCTTGCAACACGCTGTATAACAAGAATCATGATTATTAAAAAGTGAGCGTCATTGCATGTCTACTGGACTCCTGAACTCATATACTCCTTTTCAGTGTCAGGCAAATTAATCTACTGAATTTCGTAATTCGGATCATAATTATGTCTGCGAGACGTCACGAAATATCAAGAAAACCGCGCAATTAGACTTCCGTAACAAACTCCCATAATGCATTAAGCGGAAAAGTGAAGATGTGTTCGTGGTGTCGGGCGCACAATTATTATTTGAGAAATACAATTTGTGTTGCGGATCACCATACAATTATTCATCAAGGGAAATTTAAGTGCGTGACAAATGATTGGATAGCCTCGACACGAAATGCACAACTTTTTAGAAGATCAGCTTTGAAAGTAAAACCTTCCAGGATTTTGGTGTATGTCCAACATGAATTTCAATTTAAATGTTCAATATTATTTTTTAATTAATTGAGTATTTTATTAGATCTTATTTCTGGGTTATTACGGACCTAAATGTCAACACATGTTCAAAGTATGTAGACAAGGAGCAGTCCGTCTTGCGTCCTCTCTATCTCCTGGGACTGATTCCAACATACTCCCAAGACAGTACATCACGCGTGGGTTTATATTTTACAAAGTAAGCAAAAATTCATACATGGCACACATGACTTATTACCTCTTCACAGCTTCAGTTATGATTTATTAGTCAGTTAATTAATGCGTCACTTGCAGAATGACGACGTGGCGTGGGTCAAGATCCGTTCCCACCCAAACAATTCATCTACCAAGACTTTGCTCATTATAATTATGGGAGAATGGGTGAGGAGTTGACTTCTACAACTAAGAAACTCGAACGAGGAACTTATTACATTAAAAACTATAGACAAGGGAAGTACCCAAGGGCTCACGCAATGGCTATGAACTCAGGATTCTACGGGAAAAGTACTAAAGTAAATATAAAACTACCTACGACTGATGAACGAATCGTTTGGACATCTCAACACTCGAAATAAATTTTTCGTCTCTGATTATCTTTCTATAAATTCAAAGTCCTTACATACATTTCCTTACATTGTAAAAATTGCAATAAATTATTAAATTGGCAATGGAATTAGAAAACCCAAAAACGATGGGTTACGATCTCATTTTAATGTTGTGTAATATTACGGCTTATTAACGCGGGGTTGCCCTGACATTGTCAGACTTGTGTGGTTGCATTTGAGCTACGAGCATGGGTTTCCCTTCCAATAGTCTGTGTACTTTCCGTTCCTCCTTCACTGAATTTATTCCGACCACCATTCCCACTCCACCGCTCTCTCAGATTCTTTGGCCAGAATAGTTGGAGGAATACGCGTCTGAATTTCTTTGCCATGAGACAGTAGATGATGAAGTTGACGGCAGAGTTGAGGACAACGAGAAACCGGAGTATGACTTCTGTTGTGGATCCAACTGGACTCCACAGGATTCTTGCCACATTCGTGTACGCGTTCGACACGTAGCAAATGAGGAAAATGCTCACAATCCAAAGCAACATCTTGGCAATTTTAATGTCAGAGGAATTGGTCTGTGTCATGGTCCCTCTCCTCTTGTTTGCCTCACTTATCTGCGCACAAAATTAAATGAATTAAAATATGAATTATTTAATGTTAACTTGCTTTTAAGTTATACCTTGATGTATATGGACACGTTAAGGACCGTAAGGACTGTTGGAGGGATGATGCGGACCACAAATATGTTCACCCACCCATAGATGCGAACATAATCCGAATTATTATACAATAAACGGATGATACGATATTTCACCCAATCTCCATTCTTATCATAAAAGTTCTCAATCCCGAAATGCCACCATCGTGGCAGAGTGTATAAAATTGTAAATGCCGCAACGACCAGTGAGACACGAACTGCGTTTCTGTTTGTGCAGTAAGGACGGGCCATGAGAGGGCGATAGACAACGAAACATCTCTCCAACGTAACTAACACTGTAAAGTACGCCGATCCAAGTAATGCTGAGAATATCAGTTAAAATTTAAAGATTAGGTCGTCGGGCAAAGGATTGGTGAAAATATTTTTTTAATCAAGTAGGGTAAACAGATTCCGTTAATCAGTTGGTCTCATTTGCGGAAATATTTTAGGTTTTGTCATTTTTCCCTCCAATATGTAATGCCACTTAGCAACCAAACCAAATTGCAGTCCGGAGCTCGAAAATTCGCAATTAAACTTTACGAAATGCATGGTTGAGTGTGGTCTTGCTTCTCGGGGATTCATTAACAACAATAACATACAATGGCATTGCGCATCTGATTACATTGCGATAGAAAAATACTCCGAGTCCGAAATTTTGTTTATTCAGTTCGTTTAGTGGCAATGAGACCTCCTGAAAAATGAAATCATCTTGCTTACCCTCCTTCAATTTAAAAAAATTAGAAGAAAATTCATTCAAATGAACAGCTAATCAAGTTTTGATTCTTCCTTACCAATGCCATAGAGTGGAACAAAATAGCTCTGACTGATTGGGTCGAGAGTCGTGAAATAAAATGTCTCAAAATATTTGACACAAAAGTACTGGACGAACCAAGGGATTCCAAATAAGAGAAGAGACGTTAACACAACCAGAAAGTCATACACACTTAAACCCAACAATAAAATATTTGTAGAAGTTCGCATGGTGGGTCGTGAGAGAACAATGATACACAGAATATTTCCAAATATTCCGATCACACTCACCAAAGATATACCAATCCCTCCAATCAAGAATGTTGTCAACCGATCACCAAAATCGTTTATACTGCAGTTTACTCCTTCACTCCCGACTTCGTACTCGATTTTAATTTGTGCGTTTTCTGTTGTTTCGAATGCAGTTGTGTTGTAAAAATCATAGTCCGACGATTCTGTCATTTTGTCTTTTCAATCTAATGAATTAACTCAATTAGTGCACGTATAATATTAAATTTTTTGGGCGTGAAATGAGGATATTTGTCAATTCATGTTCGAGTACCAAGAAAGAATTGCAACTAAAGGTTTCTTTCGAAGTTATAAGCTGTTCTGTGGTCTTTTGTATGGAATTAGTTCATCATTTCTTTGGAATCTGTGAACTATGGCTGACTTGTTTTTTCTTATTCGAACGAGTAAAGACGTCAATATATTAAAAAATTCCTTGCCGTTTGCGTGTCTGTTTGTTTCATGATTGTAGTGATTCATTGCATTACCGATTTATTCCCTCTACCACGGTCACATGTGTAAGTATTAATTAGTCGATGGGATTTTGCATATGCTAAATTATACATAAGACCAAACTATATTATAATTATGAACCACACTCATGCTATAATTTGAAAGATTGCTCAACGCGCAAAAATTATGACATGACTAATCAAATACAACATCAAACAGATAACAAACTATTGTTAGTTTTGATTTTAATTATCGTTTGTGTTGAGTTGAACTAAATAGGTTTCTAAATATTAATATTAGTAGTTAATTCATCGCAAATAGACATACAATTAGACTGCGCACATTCGTATTTCTCACGTGCTTAACAGCACTACGACCTGGTGTCTTTTCTTTCTACTGAGGGATCAAATAAACTAAATTAATACAGTACGCTGAACAAATGGTCCCCAGTACAAAGATTTTCAAGATGTAAAACCTTACCATGCGGTTATCATGAACCTTAACTAACTTAGATGAGAAATGTAGATTCGATTAGAACGTACCAACACCGGGATCACATAAACCCTAATTTTGTAATAACGTTGGAAGAACAAATTAAAGGATGTCAAAAATTGTGCTACTACCGAGGGTGAATATCAGTGGCCGTCTTTTCTATTTGAAATTCGTGTCAAAAAGGCCGTTTGGTTGGGATTTGTTTCCATTTGAAGACAAAACACCGTAATTACACTTTGGATATATAGTATAACGCGTATACATGGCGTTGCAAGACCAAGAGTTTAATCGTAAATCGTCCTAACTTCTTCAATTGTACTTGGATCTAAAAAGTGAGACAGATATTTTATTCAAAATTTTACAGGGTGTGTTGTGAGCCATGTTTGACTCCGCAATCTCTAAGGGTTCACTACGAGCACTTTTAATAATCGCGCTAACTCATATTTTATATCAAGTTTCAATTGAGAAAGTTTGGAGGATTAAACGGTTGGATTTGAAACACTCTATATACAACAAGAATCGTGATAAAGTAGTATGGGTCATTGCGTGTCCACCAGAATCATAATTTGATATATGCTTTTTTGGTCCCAAGCGAATGAATCAAATTAATGTTGTCTATTGGAATCATAATTTAATTATGTCTCCCAGAAGTCACGAAATGCTGAAAAACTGGAGAATTACACTTCCATGCCGGACTCTAATAATGCAATAAGGGCGGAAATGGGAGTAAACGATCGTGACGTCCGGTGGCACAATTATTATTTGAGCGCTAGAATATGTCTTGTGGATCTACATACCGCCAAGGAATATTTAAGTACGCGTGACAAGTTTTGATGGGAAATAAGCCTTCACACGAAATGCACAACTTTTTGGAAGTTTCACTTTGAAGGCACAATATATTAATCTCATAAGACTTGATGATATGAAGCAATTAGGATTTCATAATAAATGTAAAGTGCCAATAAAATTTTAATTTTATTCGTATTATAAGAAATCCAATTATTCGTTCTAGAGCTACGTCGGGCGGAAGCTTGTCTCACATTTAGGTTAAATTTGGTTTAAAAAAATTGCACAATCCTATACTCAAAGAATTTAGAAATACATTAAATGGGTTCGGTGTGCTGCTACACATGGATTGACTCTCCTTTGCTAGTCTTAATGCCAATGTTTTGAGATAGGTATGTCGATATATGATGGGATACCTAAAGGATTTGCCCTATCTGGTACGATCAGTGTTACAGATTGGATTCACGGAACGAATGACCACATATCCCCTCCCACGTCAACATTACTTTTCTCAAATATTGAAATTAAAGGCAAAGAAAGGTGAACCTAAGAAAATGACTTTCCAAAAATTGAAAGAGCAATGTATTTCTCTAATAAGAAATGTCTTCATTCCAATTCCTTACATTGTTAAAATTGAGATAAATTATGAAATTGGCAAGGTAATAATAATATTATGCAAAATGGTGTTAATATCTGGGTTTCATGTTCTAATATGATGGTTTATGCACGTCGGAGTGCCTTGACATTGTTAGACTTGTGTGGTTGCATTTGAGCTACGCTCTTCAGGTTCCGTTCCAGTACTACTAGTCTGTGTACTCTCCGTCACCCCTGCACCCACTTCATTCCGACGACCTTTCCCACTCCACCTCCCTCTCAAATTTTTTGGCCAGAATAGTTGGAAGAAAACGTGTCTGAATTTCTTAGCCATGAGACAGTAGATGATGAAGTTGATGGCGGAGTTGAGGTTGGCGAGAAAGCGAACTATGGATCTTGTGGAGTGGAGTAGATGAGAGCATTAGATGGGAACTGGTGTGAAGAGACTCGCTCTCATTCGACGTTAGACGGGGAATTTTGGTTTGAGTTCAAGGAATTTGAATTGTATTACTGAACTTTCGGAATGTCCTTATTAAAAAGAAGATGAATAAGTAAGAGATCTATTGTATTTGCGAGAGTGAGTGAATGAATGTACATCTCAGGATTCATGGCACGCTAAAGGACGATTGGTAGGAAAATGGCTATACTTTTAATTTATTACCGCTTAAGAGTTTCAGCTCGAATTAAAGCGTGACTTTGACTCATTGTCAGTTGCAGAATGACGGCGTTGGTCAAGATGCGTTCCCACGCAAACACTTAAATTATGGTGGAGTGATTGAGAAAGTGATTCCTACATTCAAAGAGCTCAATCGAGATATTTATTGCATCAACATCTACATAAGAGTAGTACTCATGGACCCACGAAATGACTATGCTCTTAGGATTCTCGGCAAAAATTAAAATACTAGGAAAATTACCAACGGTTGATGAGTTAACCATTTGTCCTCAATCTCAACACGCAAGCTCAATACGAAATACAACCAATAGAAATAGTAATATATGTCTCCCATACATTGTAAAACTTTGAAATAAATTATTTAATTGGCGAATCAATGGCAAAATGCAAAAAGGATGTGTTAAGATCTCGGTATAATGTTGTCTAATTCATGATGTCATGATTCATCCGCGTGGGCTGGCCTTGATATTGTCAGACTTGTTTGGTTGCATTTGAGTTACGTGATTGCTTGAGCTCCATCCCATTAGGTTGTGTATTTGCCGTACCTCTTACACCCATTCCATTCCAACCACCATTCCCACTACACCGATCTCTCAATTTCTTTGGCCAGAATAGTTGGAGGAATACGAGTCTGAATTTCTTTGCCATGAGACAGTAGATGATGAAATTGACGGCAGAGTTGAGGTTGCGAAGAAAGTAGACTGTGAGTTCTGCTGTATAGCCTGCCGGACTCAACACGAGCTTTCTTACTAGCACGTACATAGTCGACAAATGGTAAATGAGAAAAATGCTCACAATCCAAACCATCATTTTGGCAATTGAAATGTCAGCAGAAATGGTCTGTGTCATGGTTTGTCTCCTCTTATTTGCTTCACGTATCTGTGCACAAAATTAAATAAATCAAATTTTTTTTTATTTAATCTAAACTTGCTTTTAAATTATACCTTGATATATATGGACACGTTAAGTACTGTGAGGACTGTCACCGGGAGGATGCCTTGCACAAATATGTTCAACCACTTTCTGATGTGGAAATAATTCGAATTATTAAACCACAAAGGATAGAGACAATATTTCACCCAATTTCCATTATCATCATAAATGCTCTCAATCATGTGATGCCACAATTCCGGTAGATTATATAAAATTGAGAAAGCCGCAATGCCCAGAGACACACGAATTGCGTTTCTGTTTGTGCAGTAAGGACGAGCCATGAGAGGGCGATAGACGACAAAAAATCTCTCCAACGTAACTGCCACTGTAAAGTACGCCGATCCAAGTAATACTGAAAATATTAGTTTAAAATTAAAAATTAGAAAACTTTTTATTCAAATAACGGTTAAATCCAGTTTTATTCTTCATTACCAGTATTCCGCAGTGGACCAAAATACTTGGTGTTGATTGGTTTGAATGCCGTAACATAAAATGTTTCAAAAGATTTGATACAAAAGTACTGCATGAACCAAGGGATTCCAACTAAGAGAAGACCCGTGAACACAACCAGAAAGTCATACACACTTAAACAAAACAGTAAAATATTTGTAGAAGTTCGCATTGTGGGTCGTGAGAGAACAATAACACACAGAATATTTCCAACAATACCGATTCGATTACACTCACCAAGGAAATTCCAATCCCTCCTATCAGGAATGTTGTCAACGGATCACCAAAATCGTTTATACTGCAGTTTGCTCTTTCACCCCCGACTTCGTACTCGATTTCATTTTGTGTGTTTTCTGTAGATTGAAATTCAGTTGTGTTGTAAAATTCATAGTCTGGAATCGGAGATTCTGTCATTCTAACTTTTCCGTCTATTTAATTAACGCAATTAGTGTAAGTATAATATTATCTTTATAAAACGAGAATTGTGGTTATTTGTTAGTTCATGTGAGTACGAAGGAAGAATTACAACTAAAGGTTTCTCTATACAGTTAATTTAAGTTGGTTGAAGACTGTTTTGCATTGGATTAGTTCTTCATTGCATTGCAATCCATCAATTATGGCTAACTTGTTTTTTTCTTTTTACATAAAACCAGTGGAACGAGTGAATTCGTCAATCTAATTTGCCTTGCATTTTGTTTGTTTCATGATTATAGTGATTCATTGCATTAATGTCCTATAGCCTCGGTGACCTACTAAATCTGTTAGACTGGGAGTTTTTTTTTTGCAAATGCAAAATTATATATATATATATATTAAAGTAAAATTCTGTCTCAAACTCATGCTAACCTTTAAGGACACTCTAATAACAAAGTACAGAAAATATGAACATTTCAAAATTCTTGACTCACATTTGAGATAGGGAAAACACATGTAAAAATATTACCTCACCTCTTTCGTTATCCTGACCCTCCTGATTAACCAATTGTTCTGGACATTTTTGCGATGAACCCCAATGAATTCAGAGGTTTAACGCAACTCTTTAGGTAAATTGTTGAATCTTAATGGCTTCACACAAAAATATATTTTTCTAAACTCCTATACGCAGAAAGTGTGCTCGTCTCCGCTTGGCAACGGAGTCTGTTGGCTCCGACCTACGACCCGGGAACAAAATCCGTTATACAGGGTGTCTGAGAAAAGACGCAACGTTGTTTGTTTTAATTATGGCCTAGTTACAAAAATGTATGTTACAGTTTAGAAAAAAAAAATCAAAAAATAAATGTTCACGTTGCGTCTTTTCTCAGACACCCTGTACTAAAACAAGTCTTCCCGAATGATCTCGTCCGATTTTTTATACTCAGCCTTTGAGTAAATTACATAAATACAATTCTAATTTATTATGTAGAGAATCGAATGAATGTGCGTGCCTGCCTCTGGGCATGAGATTATTCAAACCCATGCATTTACTCTAATTCAGAAATTCGTGAGCGGGTCGGATGACAAAGACTTTAACAGGGAATTCAGGAGAAAACCGACAGAAAATTCCATCGTGCAGAAAACGAAAAGAAGAATGTGTGAAAGCAGACATGTTAATTTACTTCAGAATATAGTACGAAGAAATTTAATAGCATAGTGATCGACACAAGGTCAGCAGGAATCCAATGCAAATCTCAGCACAGGTAAGAGATCTGCATTGCGCGGCTCAGTATTATGACTATCTATCTGAACTGGCACACTGAAAAACCACTATCTGGTTCAGTCATACATGCAATCTGAGATCTAATGGAATCTTTGACAGTTTACTCACATTTTTAAAACCAGAACTTCCGAAGGAGAGTCAAAAACTTGACTTTTTACTGCATAATTTGCATTATATGCTTCTCTATTGTAGGGTTCTGATCGGATCAGATAATTGACCATCTATTTCGCTATCTCATCTGAGTATGGAAGGTCACATCAGGTCCGATCCTCAGAGTAACCACCCGCCCAGAATAGAGGGTAAAAGGTCCGAGAAACAAAAAAATTCGGCGGCCCCATACTAAGAGATCGGAGTAAAAAATTTTCTTCCGTCGCTACGGGTTTCTTGGGAAAATGGAGAATATTCCAGTCGAAATGGGAGAACGTCGGCCGATAGTCCCGTTTCTTATAGTATAGTATAGTAGACGATTTCATAAACCGGGAGCAGCTCTCAAAAGAATTGAAAGACGGCTGAGATAATTCGACCGCACTGGAAATCTAGAAAATAAATAGCCACCGGGAAGAAATAGTGGAATAAAATCTTAATGTTGGTAAAACGTTTAATGAATGTAGTGTCAAAATTTTGAATCAAACATCCTGCGATTCTGACCACTGCAGTAACTTTCCGGAATTGTTGAAAATCAACATCGGTTGTCACGCGGATGGTCAAAATTTGAGAAAATACGCCGGTAAGCCTTAATGTTAAAAAAGTTTGGACACGAAAAAGTATTGCCAAAATTGTTCCTACAGATTTCAGGACTGCGGCTATCCTCCTTCTACACATTCAACTTAACTTTAGAAAAAACCGCAGCCAATTCGGTTCAACCGTTTGAAAGATATTTAATTTCAAAAGGGTGGACATGTTCCAGAAACACCCTGTATATCTGCCCTGATCGGAGCCTTTGATTTGATTTAATTTTTTTATTAAAGTGTCTTCCAAGGCATTCACGTATACAAATATACTTAATTGATTGTCTTGAAACGATTTACAAGCTGCAACTTACTAATCAGATACTACGGGTTCAGTTCACAAATTATATTCACCATTTTAGCCTTACTCGCACTGATAAGATGATTTTATGTTTCTTTCAAGGTGATTCACTTGCATAGTCGTATTGTTGATTAAAATTAGAATTCCATTGATTTTATTGCCAGTGTAGACGGTTACTTTAGCTAAGGAACTACCATTGTTTTCCAATCACAATATTGTACATTAATTCATTAAATATATTTTTCAACAATATGGGAAATAAGATTATTGTCAGCATTTCACTCTGTTTTCTTCTGGTTGGATTTGCAATGTGAGAAATAAAATATTTGTGAAACTTTCTTTATGCGAGTTGAAGATTTTTAGTAAAATTTTGAAACATCCTCTAATATTATTTGTGAAGCTGTGAAGACAAATACTCTACATTATTTGGTTATGGAGTTGAGAATGACCCGTTATCCAGTGGGATTGGTGGAATTGGAAATCTCTCAAAACCCAGATATGGGTTCCTTCCACTTCCACCAAATTACAATAAATTCGTGATTCCACTCGGTAAAAATTCAACGTCCATATTCTGCATGGTCCATCTGTCAATTCGTGGGATCCTGGATGTTGACATCGTCAATGGAGTACGTGACAGTACAGGGCGACTCAAAACTTTTGATTAATAATAAACATTTGTACATTATTTTTTATTTGTCTGACCGTAGATCGTTGAAATGGACACAGAAATGGGTATCTCATGGATAGATTGGGAAATCTGGGATTATTTGGTGGGTAAT
>JAQIXO010000401.1:0-21196 GCA_034700305.1 Protaphorura armata
ACAACACACTTACAAGCTAAATATCTCATCTAAACCTTTCCCAGGCGGCAAGGTTCCCAAAACAGCGGCAACATTTCTTACCTTGCGGTACTTGGATGTTCATTAAAACCGAACCACTTTCGTTGAACCTGATTTACCTGATGAAGGTTTTCACGAATTACAACAAACGCACAGAATTTTGTATAGTTTTACCCGCGGATTAGTTAAGTGTATTTGGGTCCTCTGGATTACTAACTCTTGTATCGGACAGTCTCATTGATGAAAAAAATTGTGGATTGATGAATTAAAACTTCTGTGCTACAGGCTGAAAGCAATTTCATCTACTTTTTCATTTTGATATTTCAAATGAACGACACGACAATGACGGAGTCTTTGGAGGAAAGAACTAATTAAATTACATAAGTACTTAACTGAATTACAATTCAACTGAATTATTTTGAATTATAAAATTAGAAACACCACTATTGTTAATAAGACGTTAGAAGGATTTTCAAAAATAGTAAATAACTGCTATCAATAATGTACATACACATTAAATTATGGTAAATCCATTTTAGAAATTCACATGTAATACAAATGTTTCGAATTGGCTAAAAGTAAAAATTAATTATAGAAGTCAAGCTTATTTAAAGAAAATTGTTTTAACTTACACCGTTACCGTTATGAGACCGTTGTTATGAGCTGAACAATTTGACAGTGCTCAATAGTTGAATTTTAACTTTAACTGACTCTCGACGTTTAATTTTACAAACATAATGAAATTATGAGACTCTATATCTCTAAATATTACAAATGAGCGTCCAAAATTCAACAAATGTAATCAAAATGGGAGTAAATTTCATTATATCCATGTTTGTCATTTTAATTTTGGATCTACAGTAATCTTGAGCGATCTGCAAGGTAATTCGGTGATAATCGCTACCACAGCAAATGAAATGGCCTAGGGAGGGAGGAGTCAGTCGACAATGAAATGATGTTCAATTTCAAATTTTACTATTCAGAGTATTTTTTATTAAAGTCATAATATTCCATACAGCCATTCAATTCAGTACAATAACCAATTTGATTTCCAATGGGTGGCATATTATTCCGACATGAAATTACCGACATTAGCGGGAGTCGGGAGATACCTTTAAGAAAGTCATGAATTAGGAAAGAAAAAACCAGTTTTGTTCGACTTAGTATTTATTTACGTCACTTATTTTGAATGAGTTAATTTTGAGCCAAAATCTCTTTCTTTTCCTTTGAAAAGACGGAGACCCACAAAGCCAGGATTTAGAGGTTTTTAACGTCCCTTGTTTAGATGAGATAAGACAGTACAGTCAAAGTCATTAGTGCCGAGGAGGATGAAATGTCTGTACCATGGAAAGATCTTGCAGAGTTCATCTCCTTCTCCTTTCTCAAGTACAGGAGTTATGGACACGTCTAGAATTCTTAACTCTCTATCATCAACACTGTAACACAAGGAAAGAAAACCCAGCCACATCTCATCATCAAAATAACCTTCAATTTATTTTTCTCTTCCAGGAAAAAGTAGATTAACTGTGGATCTTAAAGTGAGGAGTCATCGTGCTGTTTTTGAAGGAATTCCAGGCCATCCAACTGAATCGTACTTTTGAATTATTTTTAAGTTTTGCACGGTGGATAACTTTACGATGCCAAAAAATTCAGACTACACATATTAAACAATTAGCTGCTGTTTCGTACGTGCAGTAATAATCAGTTCTAAGTGTATCTATCACTCCTGTATTTGTACCCCTTTACAAGTGTCCCCAGAGTATATCAAAGAGTGCCCTTATGGACTACCCTGTACTCTGGCTAATACATTTGCCAGGCTTAAAGGCTAATCTCTCGATGCATCCAGGTTGGTCGTTGCAGTGAGATGCAGTGAGGGGAAGGAGATGAAATGAAAGTTAGTTCTCATACTCACAACGTCACAACGCAGAAGAAAACTACGAACATAAATCCAAATCCAGTCCTAGCTCTCGCTAGCACTCTCGTGCTTTCACCACAGTACGTATTGTGTGCGAGCTGTATTACCAGAACTCTGTTGTTTTTGTTATTCCAATGCAATCGGATTGTATTAAAAACAATGCAGATACATACATTCACTTTATTCCTCCGGACGAGATAATGTGGTCCTTCTTCACTACTCAGATTACAGGGTGGGACAAAAATTTCCCTTCTGTTCGTTGTAGTGTGTATGGTTCATGCGGTCTCTTGTCATTACGATTTGTCTTTCTCTGGCCATGGGTTTCTTCCGGCAACGGATTTGAGAGTAACCCAATCAATATTTGCATACCAGACATGTAGGACGTGAAGGCTCGTGAAGACGTAACTTAAAAAATTCCTTGCATGTTCGCGTAGTCCCAAATTATCCTTCTTACTTTTGTCTGAACCTTTCGAAAATCTTTTAAATCCGCACAGTGCGAGTGGTGCGTTATCCCGATCCCGCCTGAGTCTGTGTATACCTGCTTGAAGCACGAACTGTTTTTAGTTGGTTTAGATAGCTTTTGTGTATTTCTCCATAGAAAATATTCGGAACGAGTGTGTGCATCAATATATTTCCTTCCGATTGGGTTTCTACTGTACTTCTGATGATTGTATTTCTGATGGTTCGGTATTATAGTACTGTTTCTTGCTTTCTTGTATAGAACCATTTCTTCGTATTCCAGGTACTGAATAATTGTTAACAAATATTCATATAAAAATTCCTTTTGTATATCTGAAAACCGGGGTGTGTGCGGGAGAGTATTCTATAATATTGATTCATTCAAACAATGTCTAATGTCTGTTCAGTCGGAGTAACCCCCAACATGGCTAGTCGCCTTTGAACTAATAATACTAAAGTCTAATATTGCACATAACTTGGTTGACTAGTTATATTATTTGAAGCGCATTTTTAAATTGTGTTCGGCAAATAAGTTTCTTATAAAATGCACAATTGCATCATGATATGATACATTTAATTCTACTGCAAATTAAACGACAAACAATATTGGGATATACTGTTGGATTCCCTTACATATGACAGATACCTGTGGCCTGTGACATGTATGTTGTGAGTCTGTGGGAATCTGTTAGAATGCTGATCCTGATGTTGGACTTATCCACCACAACAGTCGAGTGGTTGTGTTGCTATTTGAATCAGATGGACTCATCTCAAAGTTGAGAAATGGCACACTTTTTTGACATTTAGGAGTTATGTTGGATTTTATTCTAGGTAACTATTATACTATCACTATACTCCATCTATGTCTGTGTTAGGTGTGTTATTTGGAATTCTTGTGGCAAAGATATTTAGAGGCCTCTCAGCTTTCGCCCCTCTTTTGGCACTCAATATAATTTGTCAGATAACGTTGTAATACTAGACGACCGTGTCGTTTAGCAATAAGAGACCAAGTTGCTCCTTGACAAATGGTTATGAACCACCCTGTACCCATACTTACAAACTCCGGATGAAATTCCACTTGTTATCTTCATTTCGTTTCCCAGAACCACATTGTTACTCGACAATTGAAATAAATTTTGGATGGATAAACTTAGTCCTATGTGGATTCAGAAAACAAGGACAAGACAGGTAAGCGCATACCAATTCCATTGTCGACTCACAAGGCAAAATGACTGATGCAACGTAGGTGGATTCATTTTTAAATAAAACTCATCATTTGATTTACAATATACCCCGTACCATATTTCCCGTGAAATGAGTTCATGGAAAATCATGGGAAAAACATTGTCCAGTGAACGTTCAAAAGACTTCAAAAGTCTCACCCCCTGAAACCTCAACCAAACACAGCGTAATCCAATGGATTATTGCATTTGCTCCAAAGGCGGAAATTGTTGATATTAATTTTATCTCTTCTCTGCTAGTTCTAACTATATTTCTCAAATTTTCTAACTTCTAGCTCAGCCGGCACAGAGACAATTCGCCAAATATTTATGAATAACAATTTACATTGAAAGACGATCAGTGGCCAATAATTTTAACTAGGAAGACTATTACGTTGCAGTTTGAAGCTCGAACTATACGGACGTGTGGAAGTCCTCCGCTCGTTCAATCTTTGAGTTTTATTCTGTAACTCAAATACGCGAGCAATTCAACTGTTGCATATATTTTTAATATATATTTATCAGTCTGAATTATCTCTGTTGGGATAAATCCACATTCCTTTGGTCTGAACTTCTGTCTGGCTAGAGCGGATTCTTTCGTTTTGGTGTGAGACCTTGTGTTTAACCTTGGGACTGGATAGCTCGTATAGTAAAGTGAATCTTATATTCACAGTTTGTTGTAGGACTGGATTTTTTCACATAAATTGAAATAATCCAGTCGGACGTCTTTCTGTCACTGCTACTTGTTAGTACGTTACTATCTGGCAGTGTCGATAAGGAGTTGGAGGTCTTGGAATGAGGCGGCCGGCTGCGGCTGGTCATCCTGGTGGTGAATGAGCCCGAAAGGGGAAGTCACCCGTATGACGGATGTTCCAGGACATTCCTTGGCCAGAAGACTTCTTATCGGAGTGAGACCAGAAAGAATTTTTGTCCCGAATAACGTAATGATAATAAATCCCAGGGATGCAAGAATTTGCGTTATCTGCATAAGCTTGGCGTGCCTCATGCTCTTATGCTGATCCTGGGTTGTTTGACCTTGTTGTAAATATTTTTTCCTTTTTTCTTCCCGTGCTGGTCTAATGAGACAATCGATAAGCATTTTTATGCACGACTGCAGGAGCAAAGCACACAAATTCAAAACAAACAAACAAAGATTATTGATTTGTATTTCTAAATATTGTTCGGCGCACAGGTTCTCACGCATCAAATCTTGAACGAACATGAACCCGTTCGATTCCTTAGTTTCTTGATCGTAAATAGTTTTTCGGATTCGGGTCGGATGGAAATATAATCCTGTTCTAGTTGTTTTGATTTTATAGTGAGAGGAATCTGTAGAGGTACAATTAATTAAAACAATTAATTTTCTTCTCCCCGAGACCATTCCAAATATTTTAACACATATACATATCTAATTACAGAGAATCAGTTTAGTTTATCGGTACCTAAAAAAAATAATTTTACTAAAGAATAATTTTGAAAGTTCGTGTTTGCAAAGTTATACGTCGAATAATAGTTAAAATAGTAATTCAAATAACACGTTAAAAACAATATAGGTATTTTGGTTGTTTTGGGGAAATTGGCTTAGGCTCCATAGTTTTAATTCAAACAAACCAATAAATCTTTAGTAAGAATTTGGTTGCTCACATAATTATTCTATTACTTTTCTTTTTTACCATTTACCATTTACCATTTACCATTCTTTCAGACTTAAATATTCCTAGACATGTCAAATCTGATTAATGTTAACAAGGTCATGATTGTTTATAATAGTAGTATAACCAGGCGATGGTACAAATTGCATACTTTGGAGCAGTTCTTCGCCTTTGAAGAAACTGCATATTAGGTACTGCCAGTGGAACTGATATTTCATTTTATATAATTTATTGATTTTTATAAATACAACACGGAAGCAGATTACAAAATTACAGACCACATCACTTGTCATAGTCATTCCTTCCTAAAATTCTATCTAAAGAAACGAAAACTTATTTATTGTTCAAAATCAGTGCAGACACAGT
The DNA here is from genome assembly GCA_034700305.1 of Protaphorura armata. Classification (NCBI taxonomy): domain Eukaryota; kingdom Metazoa; phylum Arthropoda; class Collembola; order Poduromorpha; family Onychiuridae; genus Protaphorura; species Protaphorura armata. The sequence goes on from JAQIXO010000401.1 coordinate 5,631, forward strand.
GCTAAACTTTCTTATTTTCCTTCGTTGCGTAATGAATAATTTTGCCTTCACGTTCTTTTGTACTCTTTACTTTTTCTTACATTAATTTACATAATTTTTCTCCAAGGTTTTTATGCGAATGGGGCGGCCGTCAGATTTGCCTACACAACCCGGTGGGAGTTATCGTGTTGACGCTAGACATACACAGAGTCTCGGACAGAATCCAAATTTCTTTAATTTTTGTAGTGAAAAGGTCAAGGTAGGGTAATTCAAATAATCTGCATGGAGACAAGGGATATTAGTATCCTGGTGAGACCACGGTAAGTTGAATGGATGAACCAGGAATTCTGAGAATGTGGTTTGGAAGAAGCTACCGAAATCTTGAATTGAGACATTTGAACTTCGAAGAAAATCAATCAGTCTAGTCGTTCAACTATGTTTAATTTCGGAAAGTCAGAAACTTTCTCTAAAATATTTCTATTCACGCTTCTTACGTTCATAAATATTAATTTATTCCCTGATACCTGGGAAGATCACGATCGTAACTGGATTTGTGTAAGAATAAGATTTCCCAGGGCATTCTGATTTAATTAATGAATCTTAGGAATACGTGAAAATAGTTTTCTAATTCAAGATTCAAGATTTATTTATTAACAAATCAATCATAACATTCCCTAAAACAATAAGAACTTGCTTAAATATTTGTCTTATATAACATTATTAAACTAGTTGAGAAGAAAATCGCACAATAAATGTCGAACTTCTCCACAGCTAGTAGACGAAGAGATTTAAGATAATGATAATCATAACTCCTGGCCATAATGAGATTTTAATCTTGGGCTTCGTGCTTATGAAAGTATAGATAGTAATAACAAATCTAAACTTAACAAACCAAAAGAAGAAATTATTTCAAATACTGGTATGATCTCCACCCGAATTCAATCAAATATGATTTAGTACATCTGAAACGAGATGGTCCTTCCCCGTTGAGTCATTGGATTTGGCGGTGCGACAGAAGGAACTCAAGTGTTTGGGAGTCACATTTACCCTCACACAGTACCTTTAATTTATCTTATCTATAAGCATGGATTTATGAAAATTAAGTTCCGCCGTTCATAAATCCATCATAATATTAGGATGTTCCACGCGAGCCGATTAAATCGATTAAACCGCTTTTTTCGATTTTAATCACTTTCTTCTGCGCATGCGCATTGAGTGCCAAAACTGATTTTAATCACTTTAATTTTAATCAGTCTCGGAGTCGATTTTTTCGATTATAATCAAAATCTGGACGCGGGAAATTCAAACTTGGCTTGTACATCTCGAGTGAGTGATCGGACAGGTCGACACCTTTGAAAATATTTAGTATAAAATAATCGGTACATTCACGGAAAACGGATTAAAATCCAAATAATCAGTTTGTGTTCTCAATAATCTTGTTTGTTGAACCTGTAATAATTTACCAATTCTGAGAAATATTAAATGGAACCAAATCATACACTAATTTACAATATTAAAAGAACTCTTTGTTCATGCTGCGATAAATTAGTATTGTCATTTTGTCCCTTGTGAGTTTTCTTTAAAGGAAGGCTATTTTATAAAATCTCATCCAAACATATTTTGTGTTATTTACCTTTGTCAGTAGTGTAATTAATTATATTCACGTCAATTTCTTAACGTTCTTCTGACCGATTCTTATAAAATGGGAATTGTTTTGATTATGCTGTTCACAACAGAAGAACAATATAACAAAGATCTAATCTTACAACATTGAAATCTGATAACAATTTGTTTCAAAGTACAGGGTGGTTCATAAGAACCGAGCCAACAATGCAGAATCCCATTAAGACTTGATGTAATAATTGAAACAAAGGCACAGAATTTTGGATAGTTTACGTTTGGATTATTTATGTCTCGTGTGGAATGTTTATTACGACTTACAATCATTTGTTGGTTCGAGGCCTCTCAGTATAGAGCATAGTATCCATGAACCCCAGACTTACAGCTACTTGTAGTAACCCTATTTTTGTTAGTAAGACGTTAGAAAAACTTAAAATAACAAATTGCTAACAATAATGTACACTTGAAATTTATATGTGCAATCAATTTTGGATTGAAATTTTTTTTTTACATATTCATATGTAATATTCATATTTACACATTCATACATTGGTCAATGATTCCGTCACTACTTTCTGAGAAATTCTCTTTCAATTTGGCTTACCCAAGGGTTGCGGATGTGTCCACAAACAGTGGCAGGGAAGAAATCAGTGAAAAACACTCTAACAATACTTGTCAGGGTAATTCATATATTTCTATTACAATATTAGGGTATGGTTCGGTGTTAATTTTATAATTAAAAAAAATACAGACATTGGTTTGAAGCCTAGACTGTAATATCAAATCCACCTGGTACACTTCGGTCGGTGGGATAGGAGTGGATGAAAAAACATATTGATGGATTTCTTAGTGAGGAGAAGCCGATCAAGCGAAAGCCAGGCGGTCCTTGTAATCCACAGAGAAACTGTAAACATAAATCCAAATCCTGTGAATCCTGTCACATTCTATCACCAGAGAAAGCATTCTTCCCGAATACGAGGACGCTCTAGGACTACGACGTTGAAAACTCTTGCAGTTTTTATTATTATCGGATTTTCTAAACATGACACACAACTCTCTTCCTCAAATTATTCTCAGGAACACGGGTGCTCATGCAGTTTCTCCATCTCCATTCTTGGAGGTTTCCTCATTGCCAAATATGTACTTACAGGGTGATTCATATTATTATATTTTACTTCAGTCTTGTTTTCTATCGTCACTCACAATGTCAGATAATTCCGTTAACACGATAGAAAAAGAATGATGCAGAAAAATAAAGTTTTTAATTAGCTTTCGGTGTCTGTGATTCAATTTGTCCAGGTTGTGATTAAGATTTCTCTGAGCGACCAGACAGGGCAATATTACCTACAATTACAATTCTTGTCATGCAGTCCAGTGAAATTGAAAACACGTACTGCGCTGGATCATTGTCTTAAATGCTGAAAGAGTGAGAGACTGTCTCGAATAAAGTCACTCAATGAGAACAAGAATACACTAGTTCATTTGTCTCAGCTAACTCTCTAGAATCCACAGGTTTTAAGTCGAGTCTAGAATTTTTAGAGAACACCATACACACCCCATAATCATCTACACCCACAGATTGTCCAACACTATCATTTCCATTCTATTCAGTTTCCTCCAACCACATCTTTGGATTTGGGGATTATTTCTTAATTAACGAATTAAAAAATGGTGTGAAATATTTTTCGTCCTAATCATTTTAAAATTACTCAATCATTTGGTTGCATTTGTGCAGGTTTAGTCCTGCACAATTTTGAGTTTATAGTTCTTTGCATTCCGAACGAACTCCCATTTTTCTTTATAAACTGCAAGAAACTCAACCACATAATGCGAATACCTAATCCAAGTTGAGTCTTTGCAATTTATTACAACGCAATTTGAGCACTTTTGACAGAAAATTAAATACGTGCATGTAAAACATTACATTTAATTCTATTTGTACGTCGATTATTTTTTCAGAATTTAATTAAAATATCTAGAAGGATCTGAGTGAGAGTTTCCTTTCATTCTCCTTAATTTGTGAGAATAAGGAGTAGTAATAATAAGAAATACAAGAATTGGCTGCCGCATTAAAACTTATCTAAGAAATGGTACCCTATTAAACAGGATGATTCTCCAGCATCTCTGGTCAGAGAAATCAAGCATTTATGTAGCGATGTGATCAGTGGCTACGAGTACATATAGTCTAACAGGATGATACTTCTTCAAATTTCAATTCATAATGGATCAAAATGATCCAGTAATGGAACATACTTCACTACACTCCTGCAAAATCCCACAATCAAGTTGGATATTTGAAATTGGGATCTCTGTCGTTAATTTTACTGATCTCGCGCGCTCCCGTAGACCCTAATTGATAAAATCAAAATAGTTTTTCCATATTCGCATTTCTCGTGAAATTGTAGTCACACAATCTGCCAAAAGAATTGCAAAATTTTCAGCTTCATAACATCAAAATTCAATCGGAACGTTCCTGAGGTCATACACATGTTTGCATGGACCCTCACAGGTTTCGGATATTGTAAGATTCTAAAAAAAAATTAGAAACCATGCACCAACAAATTAGAAACCAAAGCCAGCAAATGCTGTCTCTTCTTGCCCCAATCTGGCTTCCGCTGGCTAGGGCCTCTAGTTTTGCAGTACATTAGATAGCATGGGTTTTGAAGTTTGACCCCACCGGGAGGGTCGAAATCGCAATCTGGGCCCGAGTTATGGTGATTTTCGTAATCTGCATATTTTAATTGACCATTTCACCAAGTTTCATATTGTTCTGAAACTTACAGTTCAATATGTTCCCTTGTCAGTATACAAATGTCAAATTAATTTTGAAAGAACTATATACATGAAGTGATTAAAGTATTCTGACAGACAGGACACTGAGAATATAATCGTAATACTGAACTACCAAATTCAAATTTCAAATTAGAGAAGTCAATCGTTTAAGTTTTGAGGTGTTTCGTGAAACTGAATGTTGGCCGCTTTGTATCCGCCGTAGATTCAGAAAACAAAAAAAAAACATCCGTATAGGACTTATTTTTATCGTTTTGTTCCTTCGTGATTTCATTCTCAATGGAGTTTAACTGTTGATGCGTCATCCATCTGGTAAATTATTAGCCACTGCCAATCAGTCAGAGCCCTGCAATTCAATTGTCAAATGAAAGCGCACATAATAGCCAATGTTATCAGAAATGTCTGTTAAATTACGTGGAATTCGCATTAGTTAGACCAGCATTCAACATTTCCTCATCAGTACCTCGATTAATTAAAATCTAAAAAACCTATCAGGTTGACTTCAACTTTGTTCATCCACAGTGATTTAATGGCTTGGCCGTATCATGTGCACAGAGATATGGTCTAATAAGTTGCCAAAAATAATCAAGGGCCGGGATCTCGAATCGTAGCCAGGGCCGGGAAAATCGTTGCTACGGCACTGGATTCACACATGAGTTCATGTAACCCAGAACATGAGATGTGATTTGAATGTCCACTGTAACGTCATTCATGTCATATAAATCTAAACTCTTGAGAACCAGGACGACTTGGATTGGGAGCCAACACACAGCGAATACACCCACAACAACTACAACCATTCGAGTGACTCTTTTCTTCCCACGTAAACTGTTCCTTGACACTCCGGCTCCAGACACATTTTTCCACAGTCTGAGTAACATTCCAAAGTAGAGTAAGCAAAAAATGGCAAAGGGAATGGCGTAGGAGGTGAGCATGAAAATGAATTGGAACACCACGTGATTGTACTCCCTCTTGAACATACACACTTCGGATTCTTCATAGCCGTATCTGCAAAGAAAAAGAAAAAAAAATTGTGATTAAATTTTTGCTGGGAAAGTCAAAGGTTATGAACCACCCTGTCCTGTCTATTTTGGTCAGGCTGGGCCAGGCGTTTATAACTCTATTTATATATTCCAATCATTTTATAGGATTGATGAGATGGATGGACCACCGGCAGTGATTCCTTTACTCATTTGCTCAGCTGAGATGAAAATTCTTTAGATTACGGAGAAAGAGAGTGAGAGAGAGGAAAGTGAGGGAAATGAGAATTAAGAAATTTAGTTGGAGAGTTGAAGTAACTCCAGGGGCCTTATAAATGTTCCGGGATTTACTCCTGTGTTTACACGACAATATTCGAGATTTACATTTAGTAAAAAATCTTGAAAAATCAGACATTGGTTCACGTCGTCTTTTTAAGTTAACACTTAAATTCAAATGGATTAGTCAAGGTTGCGTCATCAATTAAAAACATTTCTCACGCAATATGAACAATGAGTCAACATTGGTTTAGTTTTCGAAGGGTCTATTTTAATGAATTAGTTGAGACAACTCAATGATGCCGTATGCTAGTATGGTCTTGGCCGTCGATCACATTATTCAGAAAAATATTTAAAATATGAAAAATATTTATTAGATATTTCGCTTGACTACTGTGTATTACTTATATGGGATCCCAATTTTTCACGATTGTCTCAATTCGAATGCAATGGTTTGGACTTTCCAGAACAGATTGATTGAAAATTTAAATATCTGATTTCTAAGAACATGTAAGTCTAATTCCGTGTTTGTGCGACACGGAGAAATTGCCAGTCAATGTTTATGCCTCGTTAGTGATGCTGATTCTCTTAACTTGAAAATTGTACGTGGCGAGTCAGACAGTACTTTATACAGAATTGTTGTGGTTGTAATAATATGAAAAACTACATAGTTTTGAGGACATCTTTACCACTCCACTGGCTAATCTGTTATACCCAACGTATATTTGAACGACTGGTATTAAATAGCTAATATAAAGAAATACTGCAGAAAGTCTAACAACAAAATCTAAATAGATCTGTCCACTTATTCATGGTAAGATATTTTTATATTTTAGAACAAACTGAACTTCTAATGAAAACATTTCCAAATTTTTTTGAGAACTTCAGAATTTCATACTTGTTGAACGATTTCTTCAAAAAGAATTTTGTGATATTATTGCCTTGTGCTCCCAGAGGTCAGGAAAAGTCATTTCCCATGCCCTGTAATGTAATGTAAGAAAATTCAGGTATATAGCCCAAAACGCCAACCACATCCACGGAAGGTAGTTGATTACAGCTTTGTGGGTGACATTTCGTGAGCTCTGGAACGCAGAATTACGATTTGAACGGACTAAATTCGACTGATTCTTGGTCAGAGCATGCTAGGGACAAGACAGCAAATATGTCATATCTGTGTGCTGGCCTACATGCTGTGACAATCTCTTGTAAGTCATAAAACTGTAAACTGTTAAACTGACGAGGAGTATCAATTCCCGGGACAAATAATGTCAGGAGTTGCCAACCCATTCATTTCATTTCCCTACATATGTTTGAATATTGACAAGGTGGCTTTCGTGGTGAGAACGGAAACCGTTGACACACATGCACTGCATGTCATTAAAGGCCCGAGGTCACGGATTGCATTTACACTTCCAGATATGCAAAATGTAATACGACATTACACGGACTGTCATAAAAACAGATTGGATCCAGGTAGGGCGAATATGACACACGACAACTCTTAGCCATTGCCCACCTGAACATGACAATGGCTACGGTGAAAGCAAATAGGAAATCTGGAAAGTTTAGGACACACAATCTGATCATACACAAGGGAGTGACTGGAATTGATTATTAAGAATTTCGCTGTACCATATTTAGATTTGCTGTATAATTATTAGGTGAGCAGTAGTGAGCACTTGACATATTTTCTTGTGAGATTGAACACACGAGAAAACTATCTAGTCGGATCGTTTCTGATTCTCCATAGTGAAACTGTGCCTTGCTTGTCATGCACATAAAATTGTGGATTAAAGATTATTTACTATTTCGAATTCAACGCAATGCGAATTTAATTTTGGTTACAGGAACAGAAAACTGTTTGGTTGCACTGCACTGGTCTGGCCAACCGCAGTGTTGCGGCTGCTGCTGCGGAGTATTTACATTTGAGATCTCCATGTCAAACGTCAAATTCATTCCGAATTCTGTACACGAAGGGATGAGAAGTGTAGAACTAGAAGGGATGGAACCACGGAACTAAAGTCGTAATTAGGGAATTTCTCTGGATAGGATTGTCCGTAAATGTTGTCTACCATTTGCTGTCTGTTTTGAGTTTATAAAAATGCGTACAAAATGTTTGGTAGAAAATTATTTCTAATACTTTTGGGTAGGTCTTAATTACTTTGTTTAAAGAAAAACTTTGTTACTCTCTGGTCTCTCAAGTAGCAAAACTGAAGCACACTTGTATGTCGAATTTGCTTTAAAATTTCAATTAAAATACGTCATCAGTATAATCAGTTTGTTTTCATTTTCAGTATAGCTATTTTATAATATAGAGATTAGATGAGTTTCGAGTTTCAAGCACCGACGAAAATTTAATAAGCTGCCCTGCCATACAAATTCGGACTCTCATGCAAACTTGTCCTACAGTAAATTCCTATTGATTTAAATTTAGGCGTGAAGAAGAAAACTCGTATACCTCGGGATTTCCCTGCCGGTAACGTTTCATACCAGATGGAAGAAATAAACCACGATGTATAAATGACGGGTATTGTGATGTGGTTCATAATTTAGGGAATGATAATATTTTATAAAGAATGTATACTGCCCTGGTCACCACAAAGTGGCTCGGCTGTTTTCATTCCAACCACTCCAACAATATTCCATAGCACACCACACGTATTCCGATAATAACCCTGGAATTCGTAATTTAATTTTGATGATTTGTCTAGCGCTCGCTTACTTTGTGTTTTCATATTATGGGTAAAGTAAAAATTTTACGACGAACGAATTGGGGCGCACGGCGTAGCTTAGTTCATAACTGTATGACTACGATAATTCTATCCTTAATTTTGTTGAGAACGAAAATGAGAATTTCTTGGAGACAAATTGAGATTTTAAGTATTTTTGATACGTTTTCAATTTTTTGCTCAGGTGATTTTTACTTGATCTCAGCGAGTATGACTTGTTGTTGGATTTTAAACACTGCGGACAACTCGACATTGTACCTGTACGACCTGTACACAGTTAATGCCAAACGTGAATCAATATACAAATTCGCACTCGGCGGATAAGTTCACAGATTATAATTTTTAAAGCATCAGTTGCGTTATCAGTAAAAAAAATATATACAGGGGATTTATTTTAATCTAGCCCAAGGCAAGTGGAAAGCAACCAAGTCTCTACTGAAAAGTGCGTGCAGCGAAATTTGCCTTGCATGTAGACAATAGACAGTGCAGTAGACAATAACAACCAAAACTCCAAAAACAACCATAATTTTTAAAAATAAATAATTGAAATGCGAAGAATCAGTGGCGGCCCTAGGAGTAGGCACAAGTAGGCTCGTGCCTACGTGTAATTTTGTGCCTCTACACTAGATAAAACAGCATGTAAAATTCATGTTAACTGTCTAGATTGTTAAACAAATTGTAAAACAGATTTTATTATAGTAGTACTTCAGCTCTGAGCAAAATTACAAGAAAGTGTCTACTTTTTATACTAACTTGTCAAAAAATCTCAGCCCTTGCTACGGTACATAAGTAATTTGACTTTCAAAAGATTTTTTCAAAGTGAACTTGCCGCTGCCCAGTCATGCAAATAATATGTAACGTGAGGAAAGTCTACAATATTTATATACAAGGAATAACCCACTTACCACTTATGGACAAACTGGTGGACAATTTTACGTCCCAAGTATTTTAAAAAGAGTGTTATTAGATTTTCAGCAAATGAAAGCAAAGGAAAGGAAAGCCGTACTTGTGGGCTTAGCTTAGTTATCCTGTACTCTGCATAAGTAAGTAAAGTACCATGAATTCTAGTCCCACTTTTTTTTTGCATAATCACATTCAACATTGAAACACATTGGTTTTGTTTGATTTTCTCTACAAAATCTTCTATCTTTTCAATTCAATTCTTATGCATATCTGAATAGGACACATGTATGTAATGTACATATGCATAGCATTACAGCCCATTTACTAGAACATTTTTTGTGTACATTGTTGATTTTCAAGAGTAAACTATATAAAATGGACTAATGTTTGGTTGGAACTGCTACACATTTCTTTTAGATTTCATACAACATTACTAGTACAAAGATTAAAGTTTTCTTGTGTGTAGTCTGAGCGCACACAAGGTTATACCAACTTCTTTGGTCATGGCTAACTTACGACTTACGACTGAACAAAGTTTCACACATTGACAGTGATTCAGTTTTCTAGACAGACTAGACATGTTAAAATTCCGTAAGAAGCTACGAAGAGTTAGAGACTGAAGCTAACATTCCTTACTTTGTTTTATCATGTCAAAGTAGATTTGTGATTGATTTCACAAATGTTCAAAAGTGAAATCAATTTCTAAGAAAATGTAGTGAATTCTAAGAAGCCTGCGAATATTGGTCCGAAAATTATTATTACGACGAAAGTAATACTTTGCGCTTAATTTCATTACCCACATTTGCATTCTGATGAATTAAAGTCCCATAAATTCTTGACTTCATGACTGCACAGTTGTCCGTCGAATTTTAGTTAAACTTGTAATTCAAGTAATGTGATAAATAAATGCAGGTAGTTTTACTTTGTAGACCATACGGTTTTAGATCAAATAAATGTATAATCTGTAGTAAGGATTTGGTTGCTCTTAACGTTGACGTTGATCTGATTCTAGAATCACATTCGAACCAGCTCCCTTGTAAGAAAATATGTGCGACACCGGAATTCCATTTCTAAGGCGCATTCGTTTGTTCAATGTTCAGTCACATTGCACTAGAAAATTGGTTAAATGCAGAACTGTAACCATGACCTTGTCAGTTATTCATGGGTGGTTCTTGTTCACCCAAAATTAATTTTCCCCTAATATCATTACGGAAATTCAGATAAATCGATTACACACGGCATTGTTAATAGGAAGCCACCCTGCAGTGCGCTGTACAAGTGCACACGGCGCCCTTGCGTGTGGCATGCGGGTGACCAAATTTTATTTGCGGCTTTTGAATTTAATTCTTAAGACTTTTCCGGGCATGAGGTGGGGACCGCACCAATTCGCACTGCATGCCTCTAATAAAATTGTGGACAAAATTTAAAAAATACACCTTTTTCATATCTACGTTCAAAGTAAAACGTACATATAACGTGTAGTATCAATTTCAGTATTCTTTGAAAATTTATTTTCAGACGACAGAATGTCATCAAGTGAGTGAGATTGTGAACTGCATTTTCCACTCTATTTTATTTCATCGGACAATGGGAAAATTTCATTATAGACAAGAAGGAAAATACTCTATTGGGACAATTTGCTATGAAGATATGGACTGCGATTTTATTGACCTCAACTATGTAAGTCCAAGAGGAATACGATTGCTAAGAGGACTAAATAGTCATTTTACCCAAGCCCCTTTGACCAGACCTGACCTGAGACCAAATCCTCCAGAATTAGAATTGTAACATGTGTATAGAGTGATGTTGTCATTATTAAGTTTAATGAATACTACTAACTTGACTTCAACTGTTGTTTATATACTAAACTGTGTTTTATTGTGAGTAATCTTTTCTTCAACTTTTGCTTCAGGATTGTATGGATTGCTTCAAGCGGTATTTGTAATCTCCTACAACTGTAGGGTATTGCTGCTTTCTTTATTCACTGATTGATTATTTACATGCTCCAATTGATTGTATAATTGAACCTATGCCGTGTTTGTAAAATTGAACCTTTACCGTGAATAAAGAGAACCTGAAATAATAATAATCAAATCTGAATAGAGTTTTTCTAGTACACTCCACAATGGACATTTATGTGTGTATTTTGCGGTTACAAGGGAACCACTTTTCCTGTAAAAACGTGATAGACCCAAAAACCAACCTGATGTGATACATCAAGTGCCAGAGTACAAGTGATACCGATTTGAAAGATAAAATTTCAAAGTATTAGAGGTAACTTTAACCCCCAAGTTTTACATAGAGTATGATAGGATTTACACAATTACTTGCCAGATGTGGACAAACCATTTAAGTGAAGGCATTCTCTATTTAGAGTAATCAAACATTTATATAGCGAAGTGATCAGTGGCTACCAATGGTTGACTTTTCGCTTGGACGGAATGGGAATTTCAAATATTCATGTCATTCTTTATTATGTCGCTTCGTAATGGGTAAAATGGTCCAGAAATATAAGTGGGTGAACGTATTTGTGGTGTCACAACATTTTGGAAACTCGTACACAAAGGCCCTTTATTTCAAACTGTAAATTTTTAAGTGGAATGTACATTAATGTTAGCATCAATATAGCATAAGTGGCAGTCAGAAGAGCAAATATACCGCAACGATTTTCATTTCTCCCGACTCTATTTATGCACATATGCGTAGTTTGTTTCAACTTATCCGATTAATTGTCATATTTATTTATTTGGAAACGTATGGAGAGGTAGAAAATATTCTATCAACTTGACAATATGAATCCAGCTGGTGATACCCAAATACAGGATAGGAAATGTAAACAAACACTTTCCCCGTTAATTTTCTACGGTTTCTTTATTCCGATTCTGGAATGTACTTGTGCGAGAATTATGCATGCTTAAATTAATTTTTACCCTCCGCCTCCAAGTATGGTAGCTCAACCCAAATTGGATTCCAACTCATTTGATTGCCCTAATAGCCACACTCATCAATTCAACCCATCCGTGGATCAAATTGCTAACGTTCTTCATCTCTGAAAATGCTACATATTTTCTATAAACTGTGTACGATTTATTTGTACACAGTCAACACAATTTATTAATTATTTAAATTTCAACTGTTCATTCATTTTGCATAATTTAATAATTTTTGCAAATATAACGCGGATTCAAATTATTTACAAAATTACACACCAACCAACACCCCGTGCTATGTCCGAGAAGTCTAGTTATTCCTTCCCCAAATTCTATCAATCGAAACGTATTGTAAGTTGATTTATTATTAGTTTATAGTCAGCGCAAACACATTGCTAAGCTTTTTTCCTTAGTTGTGTAATGAATCGTTTTCTTTTCAGTTTCTTTAGTATACTCTTACTCTTTACTTTTTTTACATGTACTTTCTTCTTGCTCATTTTTCTCCAAGGTTAATTGTAGTATTTACATTATATACAAAATATTACTCTGTGTTGTACGGAAAGGTCATGGTCAGATAATTCAAAATATGCATAGAGCCAGAAAGTCTTAGAATGTGGTTTCATATAACTGAAGTGAAGTTTTTGAATTGAGACGTTCGAAGGAACTACACCTAGTCTAGTCAGTCCTTCAACTACGTTTAATTTCCGAAAGTCAGAAACTTTCTCTAAATTGTTTCTGTTCATGCTCCTTAGGTTCATAAATGAGAATTTCCTCCCAGGTACATGGGAAGATCACGCACCAAGTCGTAATTGTAACTGGACTTGTGTATGAACAGGATTTCCCAGGGTATTTGGATTTAATTAATGAACGTCTTAGGAAAACGTTCAAGAGTTCTCTACATAATTCAATCAAATACGATTTAGTACAGTACAACTGAAATAAGTTATTCTGTCGCCGTCGCCGATGAGTCATTGGATTTGGCGGATCATTGGAAGTGCAATTAAATGTACTTGTCCATTTGGCGTATGGAAAACGAGTGTAGACTTGGGTCTTCGATTCCTTGAATCAAACATCCACCTAGTGTCGTACTGTCGCAAATAGCCAGAAGTACCTTAATTCCATGAGGTAAGGAGATTCAACCAATCTTCAGTTTCGATGATTCATACTGGATAAAACTCTATAGAAATTGTGCAACTCAATGTTTCTAGTTTCGCTACACTATTGAAAGTTCTGCACAAATTCTTTTTGAGCTTCATTTTGCATGTGGTTAAATTTAATTTACAATACAACCGGAATTTTCTGAAAATCCTTGTTGAGCTCGTAGGTTCATACATATACCGTTTGAATTTTCGGCTCATATTTTGCATTCCTTAATTAGAATGAGAAGCGCACATTATGCTAGACATTACATGCATGAATATGAAAATATTCCATGAGTGGAAGTCAGAATTATTGCCACTACTGACTGAGTAATTTGTTTCACAGCTACAACACGCAGTGAAGTACGCCGAAAAATCTATTTGAACAACTTAATATAATTCATCTAATCTGAAAAATGTTACATGGATCTGAAATATACTCTAATTTACAATATTAAAAAAGCACAATTTGCATGCCGCGATAAATCCCAAATTATTCCAATCGATCAGTTCTGAGTTTTCTTAAAAGAGAGTCTAATTAATCAATTTACTTGCAAACATATTCTCCATTATTTATTTACCTTGGTTGTGTGACGAATGATATTCGTTTCAGTGTACGGTTACTTACACAATTTGTTTTGACTCATTCCTGTAAAATGGTAATTGCTTTCTTGGTGTTGTTCATAATATAAGACAAAAAAGAACGATATAATCAACATCTGCAATTTGCTTGAACGTACTGGGATGTTCTTAATAACCGATCCTCCAATAATGTTGAATCTGATGATGATGTGTGTTTTGATGAGATAATTGTAACAAACTAACATAATTTTGTATAGTTTTACACTAGGATTCATTATGTCCGCATGGTCCTCTAGATTAACTATACATATTATGGGATAGTCTCACTGTTGAAAACATTCGAAAAAGTTAATTATTGAATTCAAACTTCTGTGCCACACCATGAAACCAGTTTTACCTCCTTTTCATTTTGATATAAATTGAAAATTAAATGAACGACACGACAGAGGGGTGGAGTCCCGGGAGAGGAAAATTAATTAAATTATAAGTACGATAACTGAATTCGAATTCTACTGTATTAGTTTCTCCTCTTTCGTCCGTGTTATTCATTAACATATCATAACATGTTATGCGTGCGGAATGATTATTGCGACTTGCAATTATTTGTTCGGGGACTTTCAGTATAGGGTCAACGAAATCCAGACCTTACAGCTTGAGGCGAATAGCATTGACCACAATTAATTTCAGAAACACCATTGTTAATGAGACATTAGGACTTAAAAAATAAAAAATTACTGCTTGCAATAATGTACTCTTAAAATTATGTCCAATCGATTTTATTGGCGGTCTTGATTGAAATTCAAAATCTTAAATGTAATACAAAGATTTTGAATTGGCTAAAAATAAAAGTTAATTATAGAAGTCAAGTTTTTTAAATAAAATGTTTTAATAACAATAAATATAATACCATTTTGAAGCAGACCACCGTAATAATCAAGAAATCTGTTTGTTAGTGTTCATTAGTTGAGTTTTAATTTTAAATGACATTCGACGTTTAATTATAGTATAAGAATAAAAATATGACACTTCATATCACTAGCATTACAATCGTGTACTGTGTCCAATCAAAATTAGAGTTAATTTTAGACAAATTAAAAAAAAATTAACTTAGCTGAGGATTTTGTGCATCTTCGTTTCTTTTTTTGCGAGTTGCTTTCCATTCGGTCTAGGGATTTTCATATTAATTATGTAGTTACCACAGTAGTAGGAAAAACCGATACAGAAAAACCTCTTTAAAGTAACCCGGGTAAGGCAGGCCCGAAAAATTGAACCCCAACACAGCGGGAGGGATCTGAGCACCGGTGCCAGTCCGCCACAGTTGGCCTCTAATTATTAGAGTTAATTTCATTCCCATCCATGTTTGTAATTTAATTCTGAATTTACCCTATGCGTATTCCTGAACGATGCGCAAGGTGATTCAATGATAATCACTGCCACGCAGGGCATTCAAAACCGAACCAAATTTTCAAAACCGGTTTTCGGTTTTCATTTGATCTCAAAACCGGTTTAACCGGTTTTGCAAAAACTAAATAAAAATTCGTGAAACCAAGTATAAAACTGAGTACTTTTGACATGAAAAATCCGGAAACCGGTTTTAACTTCCATTGAAAACCGGTTTCGGTTAACCGATTCTAAAAA
>JAQIXO010000402.1:0-21179 GCA_034700305.1 Protaphorura armata
ATGTATATGGGGTAAAACTTCAAAAATTAGTATCTCGAGTGTTTTCACTTCAACACGAAAATATTGTCCAAACCCCACTCAGGGCATGCCAGTGCACCCAAAAAAAATATGGCGTGTCGAGGTTCTCGTAGACAGTTCGCGTCATTCCCTTGTCAGTAATAAGTCAAGTATTTTTCAAGTACAAAATTAATGAAAATTTGACCTTAGTGACGATTTTCTCTTTTGGAAGACGATATTGAAGTATTACTACGACTGTCGTTCTAATTCAGGGAAAAAGGTCACTATATTTTCAAAATATTCACACCTGAAGTCGAACTTTCGCCGTATCCAATGGAAATGACGCAAAATCAGCAAAACCCTGCCGTTAGTAATTTGACTGGAACAGATAATTTTTCAAATGCGCTTGTAATCTTCAAATCAGTTGGCGGCATGTAAATTACTATTTTTGAATTTTTTTTATTGAACAGTCACAGACAACTTTATTCAAGTCTTGTTCTGGAGACCAAGTGAGAATGAATGTTGAGATTCTAAGTCTTTATATCAAAAGAAGAATCAAAATGTTAAATCTTGAGATCTTGTCATGATTAAAGTTTGTGTTACGTCAATCAGATTGAAGTCGGAAAAATGCTGATTGTAAAAGCAACTTAAAGTTAAATGCCATGTGAAATTAGTTTAGTTAACAACTTACTAACTACTTTAAATACTAGTTTAAACAACCTAACTGTTGTATAGTAAGACAAATCTCTAATTTTATTCAGAATGGAAATATATATGGTCTATTTAAAGGCACAATTAGCAACAGTAAAAGCAAAAGGAAAATTAAAATCTGTGTGGTCGCGCGGTCAATCTTCACATCATACGATACATTTTTTTTTACATAACTATGTTTACTGTATTGAAATTGAATTGAAGCGCTTTTGAAGGTGACTCAAGATAAGAATAAGTAGTTACAATTAATTTAGAGTAGCTCAGTATAGAAAGTAAATAATTAAATATTCAATGAACATTAAACTAATTCGTATTGTCTTTTGAAATATTTGTGCAAAACCAAACAATTAAATTAAAATTGGTTTTTTAAATGAAATTTTGACGAATTAAAAAATATTAGTTGGCATATGCATCTCAACATTAGAAAAAGCTCAGGGACACGCGACCAAAAAAATAAGTCTTTTATACAAAAATTTTTTACTGGGGATTCTTGTCCTATTTTTTACTACTCTCAAAATATTATTGAAAATCTATCACAAAAACTGTTCTTGGGTAATAATGGCTTAATTTAATGTAACTATAATTTAGTGTACAAAATGTCAAATCAGTACGTTCTGCCCTAAGTTGCTTAGAATTTTGAGCCGGGTTGTTGTTTGACTTATGAATAAATAGTAGTCACACAAATGCATTATTACAATTTACATTACATAATTTGTGGCCGGTGCCGGTGGCCGTGGACCTTAATCCCATGATGTACCATTGCATTACCCAGTTCAGTAAGCTTATTTAAAATTCCCGCCAATTGAATGTTAGATTCAAGTCCATAATAAAGAGTTAGTAAATGCGACTGAAAATCCAGCCTGTTTATTATAAAAGTTTTGGATGGAAATTCCCGATTGATCGAGGTAGATCAGTGACCGGTTATCAAATCAGCTCTAATCTTAAGTCGGACACGTTGTGGTAACTCTGGTAACCTCTGTCCTGTTACGAATAAATATTATTGATCTACTTTAATTATTCTTGAAAATTTGTAATAGCAAATTAATATTAAGGTGTTAAAATTGAACCATAAAATGATTAAATAAATTCAACTTGGTGTGAATGCATTGAATGACGTTGATAAAATCACATTCTTATATCTCGAACACCCCAAATTGTAACTTGTAACGTTAAAAGGAAGTCTAGTTACTCTCTCTCAGTATATAAAGATGTATTGTCTTTATCATTGTCAACATCACGGCAAAACTGGTAGATGAAAATAAAATTGAAATCAAGTTATTACGAACCGGTTTTAATTCAAATTAATGAATCACAATTACACAATGTCCATGTGTAATGAAATTGCAGTACACTTCGTGGAGTTGTGGTAGTAGTGGCAGTAAGCGAATATTTTTAGGTCTTTTAAGAATTACAACCATAAAACATTGATGGTCAATAAAGTTTTATAAAATTACAAAAAATGCAAATGATGGGAAATTGAGAGTTTTCTCATATTTGCTGTTCTCTAACTCATTATTTTAAGTGTCCGATTTTTGGGAGGATTCCATTCCATGGCACAAGTTTTTGCGGACGTCCTGCAAGGGGCTAACACATATGCCAAAATCCATAGATCAGTTAAATCCCGATACATATTAGTCCTGTTTTATGGTTTATTTTCTTTTTCATCAGGACACTGCCACACACGGGGTGTTGATTGTGATGTTTGATTGGCTTCAGTTTTGTTAATTAATTCTTCACCTACCAACTAGACACGCACATTTTACACAACTCCTTCTGCCGATTTTGCTATAGGAGTATATATTGCAGTGAACGGACTTGACACACATAAACAAGAACTGCGCAGATTAGCATAATAAGGAAAAGTAAATGATGGGTTGGTGTTTTTTCTCATTTAAAATCTCACACAAGAACTACAACCCCATAAAAATTAAATCACGTATGATCTTATTAATTCAATATTTTCTGTTAATCACACCACAACTCTTTGTGTTGTTGAAAGTGGCAGACCAAAAATTAGTGTGCGGTTTGTGGGTCGAAAATATGGATTCAAATTCAAAATTTTCGAATACAAAATATTTGGTTATCTCGATATTTTGTCAACTTGGATTTCTGATTTGTTTCCCACTAGTATTAGTGCCAATACTTGTGTATCGTTTCATTTTGATTTTAATTCAGAAATGTTTCCGGAAAGATTTGCATGAAATCGTGTCTGGATTTACGAGAGACTTTACCAACACAAATGAAGAATTGTCAGTGTGGTTTAATTTGGTTCTAACATTGAAAATAGATGGCGCAATTGACTTTGAAGAGTTTAAGAAAAAATTGAGCATACTCGTACTTGAGAAAAATCCAAGGAATCCGTCCAAACTCTTGAATCCAATACTTCAAACATATCCGATCAGTTGGCTTGGGTATAAATTTTGGAAATGGGATACGGGATTTCAAATTGACAACCATTTGAGACAAGTGACGATTTCGAGTCGAGTCGAGTCGAGTCGAGTCCACGACAAAGAGTGTTGCGACTTTGACGCCGCCATATTTGAATTTGAGAACAATGTCCTCGCCGTACCATTTAAAAAGGACAGATCACCCTGGGAATTCTTGTGTGTCCGTGTCACGAACAATAAGGAAACTCAAAATTATATAATACTCAAAATTCATCACTGTTTATTGGATGGATATGGAATTTATAACATTTTCATGAAATTGACTGACAATTATACTCCAACGGCAAGTCCATTTGATAGAAAAAATCAAATCGTGAAAACAAACATAATTAAAAAAATATTAAATTATATCTTGTACCCAATTGTCACACCATTCAAACTAGTGAAATATTTGTCAAATATTGTTAGCATTGACGACCGAATATTGAGTAGTATTTTTCCAGAAGAAAATTTTGGTACGTTCTTTTGCTTATCAAGTGGGCGTACCAGTTTCCAGAAAATCAAAGAAATCAGTGTCAAGCACAATGTTTCCTGCACAGCTGTCATCGCTTCAATGATATCAAAAGGAGTTTATAACCATTTATCCAAAAATAATCAAATTATTCCGAAGCATATTTCCTGTCTCTTCCCAACATTACTTCCAAATCGCCCAGAAGACGCGGGAAATCATTTGTAAGTTATCCATATATGTCTTTACTGTCTATTGTCAAAAATGTTAATAATATAAAAATTAATTTAATACAGTGCACTTGCAATTGTCAACCTTCCAATTGGATTTGACAATGGAGTTGCGAAGCAGGACGAGGACCGGAAGCGTTTAGAAATGTGTAACAAAGTGGTTCAATCAATGAAGGATCCAAAGCTTCAAGATTTATTTTCATTGCACCTCTTACTTGTAAAAATCCGCGGGGTCCTACCAAATTGCTTACTCGTTTCAGACATTGGAGCTCTATTTCCATTACCAGAAGTTGTATTCACTTGTTTCCCTGGACCAAAGTCACCCATTACAATCAATGGACAAACTGTTACGGATATGAATTTCAGACTTCATGGTATTCCGATATTCAAGGGTGAGTTAATTTAGTTGACACTGAACATATCAATGTTTCCGTATGTTTTACTTCTGGAATAATTCAGAAGTTTTTCTAATACTTCTAGATATGAGCTTCACGTTGGTGGTGTACAATGGAGAATTTCGGTGGAATCTTCAGGCCAGCACAACAATGTTCTCATCTCAAGAATCGATGCAAGAATTCGTTGATGAATGTTCCACACAATTCTGCTAACGCCCTGCTTCGCAGTATAAACTCTCGGGGATTTTAGTACAATCTTTATGAATTGGTCAATCTATTACCAGTTCCCTCACCAGACAACTAGTAGTTCTCAATCTCATCTTCATAGAGATTACAGAGAAGTCTCATAACTCAAACCGTACAAAAGGAAGTGGTAATCTGTTAGTCAGTGTCAACAACATGAACAAAATGAGTCGATCAGCATAATTGAAAGTAAAGTTATTGGGAACCGGTTTTTATTTAAGCGAAGAGAACACGAGGTACTCAATTAACAAATTACATCGAGCATTAAATACCGAAAAGTCAAAATAGAGCCGTGCACTATATAGGATAGCCCGTAAATAGCCACCACATTAAGAGCCATGCTAGCGGTGGAAAATCTTGTTCGATTTACACGAGCTTATGCTCGTAAGAAAGCACTTGAAATTTTGGGTAAGGGGCGATTCAACTTGGAATCAAAAGATTCGGAAAAAATGGTTCAAGGGTGTTAGAAATGAAAAACTCTGGAAAGCCTATGATCAGATGGACTCAGAGAAGATCAACGGTTTGTATTATATTTTGCATTATCATAGTAATAAAAGTAGCACTGTTTTACTTATGAACGACTAGATTAATGTACATTATAATTAGGTGCAGTTATGATATGCCGTGAAGACACGGACTACCAGACCATGGAGTATGGTCTTGATAATTATATTTGTAATTTTGCTTAATCCGTATATTACATTATAATTTATTAAATATGTGCACAATTAACCAATCCTGTCCATAGTATTACTGTTATACCTTCCACGTTAACATTCCAGAAACTACTTGAGAGACAAGGGGTACGTCTGTGGATCCCGATGCCTGGCACTAATGAATTTGAGAGCTGTGAGAACTTTGGCTCGAATACAACTTTACAGATTAACTTTCCAAACTTCTGAAACACACTCTCGTCGGGTTGCACACACACGTGCAAAATGGCAGGGGTAACAAAGGACTCCGTACTTCGTAAGGTCACACATTATGACATCTACTGACGACTGAAACAAACACCGCTCCGTTATCTATTGCCGTGCACTCGCCATTAGTGTATCTAGTACTATATAACATACTTACCATGAATCCATCCACGCCCAGATCACGTAGTGCGCTTATGATTTCCAATTTGGGGCAAGTAATCTATAACAGAGTTGATAAGATATCGCATTTTATTTCATCCGTTTGCAACACAGGCAAGTAAAAACGTACTTCAGAATCAAGCTATCCCACATATGCTTTGCAATAACAATTGTAATGTAAAGTTCGCAAGAAAAAATTCTAGCTCAGAATAAAATCATTTTTTTAAATATTACATACAAAATTTTCGACACATAAAATTCACTTCTATTGGTACACTCAAGTATAATTCATAAACGAATTTACCTACTCAACGACGACAAGCTCTTATTACTGTTAGTTTTTTAAACTAAATAGAATGGCAGATCACCGTGATGTGATTGACGACAACATTGTATTTCTGTGCGATAAAACCAACTGCACTCCAAGATTGCTAGACAAATCAACGGAGAAGAAAATCCTAACCAGAGATGAGTCCCGTGAAATTGTAAGTAATTTACTTAATCCAAAATCCAGCAACCACGAATAAATGAACGCATGTATTTTATTTTTAACCCCTGGAATTCAGTTAACTGCGATTACAAATGAAATGAAATTAAATATTTCAGGAACGCCAGCCACAAGGATACGATAAGAACCGAGCGCTCTACGATGCCATACGTAGAAAAGATGGAGATGCTTTTGCCAAACTAGTACGTATCATGGAGGTTGAGGAGACTAAACAGTCAAACGACGTGTTATCCATTCTTAAAACATCTCCCCATGAAAAAGCTAAGATAGAAACGTTTGCCTTGAAGTCAAAATGGTGGCCAGAGGAGAAAATCTTGGTGAATTCTTTTTACGAGAGGAAAACTGGCCAAGGCTTACTTGTGGAAGAACTGTTCAAAATTCTGACGGAGCAAGGAAATAAAACAGCTGTTATAAGTCAAAAAGTAACTGTGTCAGGGTTTGGTGGTGTTGGAAAGACAACAATGGCAAATGGTATGCAAAGCATTATGATGAGAAATAATATCATATAATTTGGATTGACTGTGGGGAAGGAAGTTTGATCAAATCCTTCGTCGAACTGAAGTCTGACTTGGTAGTTGAAAAGAGCAGTGAATCTGATTTGAAAAACCTTGCAAGAGTGTGTTTTAAAACTCTCGAGGACAAAAAATGTCTTTTTATATTTGACAATGCGGAGAGATACGTTGGTTGCGATGGAATAAAAGATGCATTACCGAAGAATGAAAACTTCCAGAACCAGAAATTTCACACAATAATTACATCACGAACCCGTGAATGGGGCAACGATTCAGGATACGGACTAATACAGCAAGTCAAACTGGATGTTTTTTCGACAGACGAAAGCATCTCCTTCTTGAAAACGAATTTAAAACAAAAGCCCATTGAAGAAAAAGACTTGAGGCAATTGTGCGATCTCTTGGGGAATCTACCATTAGCACTGCAGATTGCCACGTCAACATTGAATAAATACACTGTTGGCTTTGCCGACTATATCAAAATAATCCAAGGAACGGATCAAATAATTGAAAAGAACTTTGACGACTATGAAAAGACAATTAACACAACATTAAATGCATCATTGGATTTTATAAAGCAAGGAAAAGACAATTCTAGTAAGATGGCGTACAGAATTTTGTTGGTCTTCGGTTACATACAGCCTGATTATATTCCAATGAGTTTTTTTCAAGCAGTGGAACTTTGTGAGGGTGTGCAAATTCAAACTGCAATGGATTTATTGGAAACATATTCTTTAGTCTCAATTCATCGGATGAGGAATATCAATGAAACCATTGACTTTAATTATAGTATTCACCGCTTACTCCAACAAGTTATCCGATTCAATGGCAAAGACACAGAGGAGACCACGCTCAGGAATATTTTCTCTTGTGAGGGACACAATGACTTTAAAGTTATACCGTTTTCATTCGCTTCTGATTCCCTGAATAAGGAATTCTCTAAACTTCGTGCAGGATTAGTGGACCAACTCCAATTGTCTGAACTTATTTGGTCGCGTGAATTCGACAAAGCACGTCAGTTGTCTGGAATCATATACACAGTATTACAGACATCTGCTTCACGCTTCAATCACGCCATTTGTCTCAAGAACTGTAAATTGTTCCAGGAATCTTTGAGTCACCTACGAGAGATATACAGTTATGTGTCGGACTCATCTGATGATGATAGCTATTGTTGCTCGTTAGGACTTGTGTCTTTATTTGATGAACCAACAAAAATTATGGTCGGAAGTCAAATATTCATTTCTAATATGCTGAAGGGGAACACAGCAGAAGCTATGGAGACATTTGAACTCATTCAAAAGATCGACTTGCGAAACACAGAGGAAACACTGAACTCCATTATCCAGGCACTCAATTCAAAGCTCTACGAGAATTGCAGTTTCGAATTGGAGGTAGATGAAGATTATATTTCTCTATCGCATAATGAAAACAAGGTTGGACAGGTGTCGACAAGTGAATGTGGAGTTGACAACAAATGGAGAAACTTGAGGAGTGTATGGTGGACTTATGTCAGATTTACAAGAGAGCAAAGGGAATCCATAAGCGTTGGCAACTTTTTTCCTTCGAACCTGACTAATCTACACATAATGATTACCCAACGTCTTCCCTTGGATGGAAGTATCCCTACATATTCATCGATATGTCTAAACCAGTTAGCATATCTTCAGACATTAGATTTATGGTACTGTAAAATAATACTCACAGATGAACCACTGCCCATGCGCCTAAAATCTCTTTATTTGACGCACGTCTTATTCCTTCGAAACGGTGATTTGCTGAATGAGCTAATTCTCAATGAGTTGATAAATTTTTGTTCCCTCAAATCTCTCAGTTTACTCCATGACACAATAGAAGATAATCAGACAGGAAAGAAACAGCTATGGTTAGTAGATATGACTGGCAATTTAAATTTAGATTTTGTCGAGTTGAAAGGGAATTCTATTGTATGTCCAAACTGGGAGGATGCAGATTGGACAATAGATAAATTGATTTTGGACAATGTCGAATTGAAAAGCAATAAAATGAAAATCGGAGATTTGGAATTAGGAGAATCAACAGTAGTGTCAGATGTACCTCTACCAATGCGTACGAAATCTCTTGTTTTGAAGAATGTCTCATTCCTTCGAAACTGTGAGATGGTGCATGAATTAATTCTGAATGAGTTGATAAATTTCGGTTCCCTCAAAACTCTCGATTTAACTTTTGACAGAATTGAAGACAATGTGACAGGAAAGACACAATTATTGGTATTAGATATGATTGGCAATTTAAATTTAGATATCGTCCGTTTGGTCGGGAATTCTATTCTATGTCGAAACTGGGAAAATGCAAATTGGACAATAGATCATTTGATTTTGATCAATGTCGAATTGAAACGCAACACAATGAAAATCAAAATTTTGGAATTAATGGAATCCCCAGTAGAGCTGTCAGATCTCCCCATTATGATTCAAAGCCTTACATTGAATTTTGGAGTTTCATTTGTCAGAAGTCTTCAACACTGTTCTCTTCTTAACTTGAGATATCTTACAATCAAACCACCGTTTAGTTTGGAATCTGACATTTTCAACGTATTCAATACGTGTCCGAACCTGATTGGTCTCAAATTGAATTATTCGAAATGGAATACAAGTTATGTTGAATTCGATTTGAGCTTGATCCCGAGCACGGTACGCGAACTGCACTTACAAAATGTACGGGTCACTGGAGATGAAGTTCGGCAGATAGAGAGACTCGTAATCTGTGGCTACACGACAGATGTGGCGATACAGATTTTGACAAAACTCCGTCCGGAGCAATTATGCTATAGGCTCGACGGAAAAGGATATAATAAGAAGCTCGTAGACTTAATTAAACATCAATTTAAGAGCATCGTCTTGGGAGAGGTTGACTTGAGCGATTTTAAGAAGTGTGAACTGTCTTCTTACGTTGACAAGGAAGGGGAATGCTACATATTTGAAAATCAGAGGGGAACGAGTATTGATTTTTACAAATTCCGTGCTTATTTCAACTTCCCACCAATTGAACGTTGGAATCAAAGTTCTATCCAGAACGACAAATAGTGAGTGTGTTCTCCATTTCATTGTAAAAGTTTAGTCAGTTCGTATTCTAGATTCACGTTAAAATCGTTTAAGTACTTCACAACTCACCATTTTCAAACATCTATTCTATGCGTGTTATTCAATTCCTATACCAACAATCATTTAAAAGTTTATTCGAATGAGTATAGAGTTAGGGTCATGTATGTAACTTATTTCTCAGCAGTACGTATTTATGGCTTTTAATGAAAGGTTAACCGATTCAAATTTTGTAGTAATAAAAATAGTACTGTTTTGTTTATTGACGATGAGATTAATTGTACATTATAATTAATTAAAATGATTTTATCATGCACACAGTCAGTCAGGCACCTGACAAAGCTCTGAATTTTTTCATTCCATATACACAATATATAACAGGAACAAGGAACGTTGTACGCTTGATCGTATAAAAATGGATAAATAATTAATACAATACAGACTATGAGAAATTCGGTTGAACTGAAGAGTACATTTCAGAAATCTCTGTCTCAAAATGTTTGTACACATTATTTCTCTTGATTTTGAAAGCTGCAGTCACGAGTCCAGAGTCCGGGACCCATGGTTGTGGACAAAGGAATATTTTCTTAGGGATTTCACATTTTTGTAAATTCAATTTCTTTCCTTGTGACTGAACTTCACTCAGAATTGTCTCAACAATGATTGGGTCTTCACACAAAACTTCATACTTCTCATTTGGTCGTTCTAGTCGTTTTGCTAGTCTTTCAACCTGCAAATACACAATCAAAAAATTATTTAACGATTTTCGAAAACAGGAGAGAAAAGTTTATGAACCACACAATCCTGTCATTTAACTTACGTGATTCTTTGCAGGGACTATCACAGCCACAACGTATGATTTTGAAGGATCAGCATAAGCGCAAATATTTTCCACCGCTGGTGTAGTCTTCAAAGAAGATTCAATTTTCCCTAAACTTACAAATTCTCCATTTGAAATTTTAACTAGGCCTTTCTTACGATCTGTAAAAATTAAAAAAAAACATTTTAATCTTAGGTATTACAAAAATAAAGGCGTCTAAAATAGTACATCGAAGTTGTTCTTACCGACTATTCTGAAAACACCGTCAGGATGAACCTCAGCAATGTCCCCAGTTTTAAACCACTTGACTCCATTCTCCTCATAAAAATCCGCAGAGTCCTTTTTAAAGTAACCAAGAGCGATATTGTCCCCTCCAACGAAAATTTCCCCTCTGGGGTAAGGTTTGTCTGTAGTTCGATAACCCCCTTCCTCCCAATCCACCAATTTGAATAAATTACAACTCACAGGTCCCCCAGCTCGTCCAGTTGAAATGTCATAATCTGTAATCATAAAAAAAAATTATAATTAACATAATTGTTTAATTAACAAAACAGTAGTAAGAAAAAAGGAAGTGACTATTTACCGAGTGTCATGGTTCCAGTGGCAGATGATTCAGTCAATCCATAAGCGATTGCAAGTGGACAACAGAGGACTGTACGTGCAAACTCTTGAGTGTCCGGGGCCAAGGGTGCACTCCCACAAACCAAATATCGAAGATTCCCACCCGTTAAAGCCTTAATTTTACTAAAGAACACTTTATCCACCAAGGGCGTGTCATAGCCTAAGCGTTTCCACCCCATTTTGTACTGAATGAAAAAGTTGAACAAGAGTTCTGGGACACGTCCAGCGTCTGCCACTTTTTCTTGGATCCCTTTGCAGATTCTTTCCAGCACGACCTGTGTTATTCAATATTTCACATTAATTATATAAAAAGTTCGTTATACCGAGGTTTTACACTGAAACCTCTCATACAATTTTATTTTTCTTACCGGAACAGCAGCAAGGACAGTTGGTTTGAGCATCGTCGCATCCCCTTTTGACCCCTCCTTGACCCCTAACGATTTATCCGTTAAGGTCAAGGGTGAACAGTACCCAATTTTACAGCCTTGAATGAAAGACATGGCCTCACACATGATTTCCATAACATGAGCTAGAGGGAGATAGGCCGCGTAGATGTCCGTGTCTTGAGCATCCCCTACCAACTGTGTCACGTCCATGTAAGACTTCAGTCCAGCCACCATATTGTGATGAGACAACATGACCCCCTTTGGAACCCCTGTACTCCCACTCGTGTACATAATCACAGCCAAATCACTCGCTTTGGGCGGAATAATTGTCTCTGTAATTTAAAAATACAAAACACATGAAAAAAATGAACCGAGTAGGAATCGAACCCGGGACGGGCGGGTTGAAAAATTATTTACTGACGTTACCTTGCAATTTTCCAGATTCAATAAGCGCAGCTCCATCTGACAAGAGCTGACTGTACTTAAAAACTTGAGCATTATTTGGTAATTTATCCTCTGGCGTCCAAATTGAATCCTTAGGTTTGTCAAAATAAACAACGTTTTGAATGTGCGGGAGTTCTTTGAGAACGTCCTTGCAGCGTAGCATCAAATCCTCAGACGTGATGAGTGTCCTGACCTCAGTCTCTTTCAGAGCATGAATCACACCGTCATCTGTTAGCGTCGTGAACACGGTAACGACTACAAAGGAAACAATTAAAAAAATCAGACAATTATAATTTACAATTTCAAACGGTTTTTAACAGAAATAGGTTAAAATTGCTGTCAAGAAAATTAATTTTGTGTGAATCACGCCAAAAAATTAAAACGTGGCTGGGAATCGAACCCGCATCGGGCCACGACTGACATATATTTTTTTGCAACGTTGAGGTAAAACTGTACACTCAAATTTGAACAATATTACAAAAATCCAGAAAACCGTTATGAGAAATTTTTAGGATTTCTAAGAAAAATCTGCAGTCCGATTAATTAACATCCGATAAATATTTCCAAAAATTTACTTGCGCGACTCGTGGCGAGTCATCGTATGTTATTTGCCTTGACAAAATCGGGAAGGATAGTTATGCAAAATTAACTGTACAAGTAAAGATGAAATGAAGGCGTTAATTGTAATTTCATTTCCACTCTCAATTCCTAACTACCATTACTACTATCCAACATTACCAGACCTTAACCCAATCTACAAATTAGAGTTGTGCAGTTCACGGTATACAACTTATGTCGCAATACACGCCGCACTGCATTTAAATGCAAAAAACACAATGTCAACAAAGTTGTACTTGTGCATAAATTCTTTGTATACAAAACGTAACCAACACAAACCATACGTAATACAATGTGACATAAGAGTATAGCCGCTGCTGCAAGAATCTGCAGTGCAATCCATGCACACGTTACACGTTTGTTAGTTAATTACAGGTAAAAAATTTTGCATTAGAGGAAGGATAATCAATACTCACTGGGCAAGTTTCTTTTGAAGGCCGCTTGAGATGTAAGGAACCACTCTTCACGGGTCTCTGCAAAAATTGCAATCTTTTCTTGTGGTTTCAGGTTCATACGACTGATTCCTGCACTCAAATTATTCACGAGCGTCTCAACTTGTAAATAAGTTTTCCAATGGTAATCGCCTAGTTCATATTTTTTCATCATTTTCCCTGTGGATTTATCCAGGACTTCTTCTTCACTGAAAATTTCACGAACGCCCAAACAATTTTTATCACCGTGTTTTGCAATTGCCCTTGTGAAAAGGTTGTCCATTGTGTTCACACCCAATGAGTCCAATTCTTCATGGAGTGGCGATTTTGCAACGGCGGATGTGAATGTCGTCCTTTCGGTGTCAATGGCTCGAGCCTATTTTTTTAAAAAAAATACATGCATTATTTTTCAAAATTTATGGCGGCAAAATATTTTTGTATACTTAAATACTTAATTACTAGGAAACAGTTTTTGGTTAAACTCGTTAAACTTATAATTTCCTTAGTGAAAAACAAAAAAAGCCTACATTATTCTGCAAGGACTGGGAATCGAACCCGACTACTGCGGATTGGCAAGGTCAGACTCGCGCATACCACTACGCTGCCGCTGCAACGCCCTTGCTTCGCAAACTTCCTCTTGGTTTTACATTTAAAAATCCATCGCAAAAAAAAACCTTCAGTTTAACTTAAAACTCCCACAGATTTGCCTTGCTTTGCCATAATTTTAATTTCCGGTTAAAAAATCATGTCACGTGACTCCTAATTAGTAATTAACTCATGTTTTTTACCTTAACGGATGCATGTAAACTCATTCTCTTCCATGGTTGTTGAAGAGCGGCGTAGAACGGAAGTGTGACAAAGTCGTAAACTTTGGTCATGACAGTGAGGGAGCGGACTAAGCCTTTCTCATACTTGAAATCCTTAGATGCATCTGGATTAGACAACGACAACCATAATTAGTCATAAGTCACACACACAGCTTAAATGCGTAATTTGCATACAAGCACTTGATATGTATACAGGGTGGAACATAAATATACGTACATACACAATGCTACCATCTTGTCTAAAATAGCATGAAGCAATTAAAGGTATATTAAAAAATATATTTGATTAAAAAAATCCACCTTTTCTGACTGGTACAGAAATTTGAGTTGTGGCTTTACTGATTTCTCCTAAGGAAGGTACATTTAGTGATGTAGAGCTTTGTCTCAATGGTGGAGATTTGTAAGGCCCTTCATTCCCAACACCAGTCGATCTAAATTAAAATAAAAAATTTATATATAAAAAATTGTACTGCAATTCGCCAATTCGCGACGCATATTAAAAAGTAAACCGGCGCGGTGTTTAAGGAAGCGCAAAAATGACATGGAGGATTTTGCGGAAGTTGGCTCATTAACTACACTTTTCACATGAACACGCAAGGGAATTTCATAGTCCACATTAAATCTCACGTTTAACAATGGAAGAGGGTGAGAATAAAAATATTAAACCTTCATTGTTCATTGTGTTCCTAATATTGCAAAGTCTCGTCTGTACTGTGTATGTGTATACAAGGTGCGCCAAAAATAAGAGCCCAGTGTACAAGTACAGGGGTAGACCGTTGCATGTATGACATGACAAAAAAAATTGACAGCCATTACTTTTGTCACACCCTGTGGCCTGTGACTGAAATGACAGAAAATATAAATGTGAATTTTGACACGAGTTTTTTTTTTAAATCCTAACTTCGTGAGACGAAAATTAAGTACAAAAGTACATGCAGAGTTTTAAAATGAGTCACGTATTTGCTCTTGCTGTATGTAGTAAATCGTAGTTGATGTATTAAGCATGCACGCGCGCCCTCACATTTTATTTGATACAATTTCCCCATTTTGCTTTTGCATTCAATTTTTTCTTGTCGCACGCAATGCGCAATATGTACAGAAAGAATCTTGTGAAAGAAAATTTGTCATGATTGAATTGAGTATCAAGTACATTTAAAAATTTTATATTCAAGAGACAGGAAGTGCAAGTGCAAATGTAACGATAATGACATGACAGTAACAAGAAATCTAGGAAAAAATAGGATGGCAATGGTTAATGGGAAATAAAATGGACAATACTATGCTTGAAAGCTCTTGGGTCCCGGTTCGTAGTTTTGGGCCCAAACCAGTGTTATTATTAAAATTAGTGTTTCTGAAAACGAAATCCTGATAAGAAGAATTTGTACGGGTCAGCTCAGTCAGCTGTAGTTGGAAAATTACATGCCACATGGCGTGTCATTGAATTGCATATTGTGTAATCTCAATAATTAGAGGATTCTGGATTAAGTTATAATTTGAATTAGACCATGAACCCTAATAATTTTTTAGTACTAGTATGAAAAGAATACATTATCAATAAATATATTATGACCATTGATTACGATTACTTAATCCGGCCTGGTCTGGTGGTCAGTGCTCAAGCACTTTGCACTTAAGAATTTTATTACTCTCTGAGTATGATAGTATGAAATCCTGTTAAATCCAGCAGAGCTCGTAATATAGTAATTACAGATAAGATAAGGAAAAAAGAAGCAAGTCAAGAGTGAGTGACACAACAGAGGTTCAATTGTGCAAAAGTCAAGGGGATCTCTATTGCATGGCTATATAGTTACACGGTTATATGGTTTCATGAACATTCATGTCAAAAATTTAGCGCTTAGAAATTACAGTATTACTCTTACAAGGAAAATTCTCAAGGGATTCTTGAATTTAATCCCAGAATTGATATCAACGAGGTGACTCATCCTGCGTATGGAACATGCAAAGTGGTTTCCTTGTAAAACCGGAGACCAGAGACCAGACCCACTCAACATCAGTAAATTTAATCCAGCTTGACGTTGACGTTAAATTTGACAGAAGACTGGATGGTTATTTGGGTTGGGTTTTTGTTAATATTATGAATGATTGCGAATCAAAAGAAGTATCTAGTTGTGGCATGGCCGGGCCGGTTATCTAATATCTAGAGAGTCGAATTGCAGAATTTATATTCAACTTTGGACTCAGGACTGACGATGCTTTATTTATTTAATAATAGCATGATAGTCAATATCAATTGACAAGGCGTATGTGTGGTATGTGGCTCTGGCTAATAAATATAAATAATATGTTAGGGCTATTTTGTCAAATTGATTCGTCAAAAAATATGCACACTAATTGACATTCACCGTTGAGAATGGTCAAACATCGCAGCGTATTTCGAAAATTGACAGCAACCTATATATTTTTGTGCTGTGTGAATTGGTTGATATTTGATAACTAACCATTCTTGAGTTTGATTTGGTTTGAGTTGTCAATTCTCAACCACACCACACACTTAATGAATATGATACGAATACCATGGAACTAGTCCAAATGAAATGTCTGGCCGTGTCTCATAATATGAGAGCAGAATGGAATTTGTGGTGGTGTGACTCTCAATAAACAATATTCCCGCCTCTCGACCTGACAGGCATTAATAAAAATCATACTTGAAGGGTAAAACACTAAAATATTAATTGTAATTGTATCGTCTGATGTCGACGTGTCAAATTAAACCTCTTCTCCTGTCGTATATAAAAATGAAAATGAAAAGAATACAAATGAACAATTGCAGAGCCAACCTATACAAAAATTTCTCACACCATAATGTAATTTTATGTAATGTCGATTGTGCTTACGCATAATCGACATCACCGCATCGCCGAATTGAGTCCAATGCCCCTGTAATATTAATCTGCATCTGCACACGACCGCTTGCGCTAATAATCGATCGCACTGCGGTCGCGGTGGTCAGGTATTTCAATACAATACTCGAAAAATTCAGACCTATATCACAGCGACAGCCATTTAGCACTGGTGGCTTCTAGAGATGAAATATCGTCCCTTTCGACAAAAAATGTGTATGTTGGGATAGTAGGGAAGTTAGATAAAAAAGGCTTGTCTGAATCCCCGGAAATAAGGAAGGGAAATTTAAGGCCGGGTTTCGTACAGAAAAAAAAATACTTAATTCCATTTCCATGAACCAAATCTAATTTTAGATTCTGACTGAAAACCCATCCTACCGAATTGAGCCAATCAAGAGAGTCTAAACGGGTCGAACCCCCTTATCTATTTTGAACCCAAACAAAACATGCATGGTTAGAGTGAGTTCACGAACGACTCTATAAACAGACACAGATACAGACACCGCAACCTCACCGACGATAGATACACAGACACACACATCTGACGATCTGGCATTCGAACCTACATGTATACAAAAACACACTTGTTTTTGGCAACAAATCACATTATTCTCTACTTGCCATATAATCTGTCTAAAAATTCAGCAAATGTATATAAAATATAATGATGCTCTGAATCATATCAATTCTCTGATATAAAAGTTAAGGTCATTCTATAATGCAGAAATAGAAATCGATAAGTTCGGGAACCTTTCGAAATTCGCCATGATGCATATACTAAGTATACAATGAAGTCCGGGGTTCAATTCCTACTGGACCTACTTTTTAATTCATCCTATCAGGTCCGGTTTTTTTGTCACGTGATGCCAAGTCTCATGGTCTAAAATCATATGGAGTGCGACTCGACTAGAAATATGAGGGAAACGACTCAGGCTTCACAGCATGTGAATGAATGGGAATGAATGTAGTGCAAGGTTAGCGTTCCAGTTCCACAACACAAGGGATATCGATTTTTAACAAAAATCCATGCATTGCATGAAAATGTGTGTGTAAAATAATTTCAAACTCACCTGAAATAAGCTGCTGGAACAAGAGTCTGGATTTGGATTGGAAACCTCCCATTTTGAATGAACAAAGTAGGAATTCCTGTGAAAAAATAAAATAAAACACGCAACAATAATTAACCAAATAAAAATCTTCAAAATGTCATGCTATGCTCTTCAAAATAATTTTGAAATAATTTTGTTCTCACCATTACGCTGAAACACAGTTCTTCGACAGGCTAGTTGCAGAGACATTTTATGTTGACACTGTGACTATGTATGAGTCAATAATTCCTTAAGCTTTTGTTTCTCCTTTAGCTAATTACTTATTACTTCCTAATTGCCTAATTAATAAATTATTCCTTGCATGGGAAATTTCCCTGATGTCTTTTGCTGATGTGTCAAAATTTTGAGCAAACTCGTAGACGTCCGTAAACCTCGTTTCACACTCAAACAATAAACAAACACTTCCAAATATTTTTTCTTTGTGTAAATAAAAATTAGTTGGTAGTTTTTCTCCAAAGTAGTTTCCAGGAATTGTACTGTTTACTTGGCAACCACACCACGAATACAAGTCCACGTATTTTTCCAGCCTAATTGGGAAAATAATTCAGATAAATTTGACAGGCAGGTGTTTTTTTTGTACAATGCGTGAAACTGGGGCACAAGTGTTAATGCGTGTCTTTTTTTCCTTCCTTAATATTACATTAAATATTTACTCGTACGAAATATTTGTATTTGTATTAAATTTTCTCCAGCCAGTTTAGTTGGAAAAAATATAATGTACGTATTTTATTTGGGAATAATTGGGCATGAACAACATGCAACAGTTTCCAAGCGCTTCTTATGTCTGTCTGCCTACAAGAGTTGGTAGGGACGCATGTTATATACCAAAAACCATACGAATAGGAATACGAATACGAATGAACTTATACGTACACACACAACACACAATAAACCCCTTTCTGTGTTATTCAACAACTCAACTTTTTCTATCTACAATTTTCTGAGTGGCTTACGAGGAAACCACTCTCACTTGTTAAGAATCTTAAACTGTTCTATAGGAGTTCATCAGATTTTGGTCTAGAGTATTTTTTTACAACATAAAATTAAAATTATTGCATTTGTATAATCAATTCCAACGGCAAATATTTGGCTGACGTTATCTACAGGTACCTTTTTAAGAAATATTTATGGGTAAATCGAAAAATAACCCAAAAATTGTGCGGCTATGAAAACCAAAATTTGTAAATTATTAATGTTACAACTTTTCATACATACTTTTCTGTTGATCATTTAGTTTTACGTTCAAAAGGGTTACCTTGTGAATCTTACCATCAAACCCAGTTTGAATTGGACTGACTGAATGTAATGTAATGTATGCTGAGGTAAAGCTAATGCGAGCAAATGCTATGGAATTCTGTGATGATACAGTAATACAGTACCAGCACCATACCATACAAAATACAACTGTTGTATAGTGTTAAGTTTTTACCTAATGCCTAATGCTCGCTAGAATTCAGACTTTGGTTAGTCGGTTTGATAAAAAACTAGGTATGGACTTCTTTTTTATTCGGGAGTACAGAGTGCAGACTGCAGAGTATGGATTCCATTTCCATTCATTATTCATCATATGAATTGTAATTCATCATTTATCCTCCGTCGTAAAATCGTCAATCGTCATCCATGTGCGTGCGTTTTCTTTTCACGAGACTTCAATTGGAATTATGTCATGCTCAGCATCCGCAATTATTTATCAAGTCATTAGGCATTTACTGATACAATAATAAGCTTGTAAAATTTAAATCCGGCTTCTTCATTTTTAACTTTGGTCCGTCCATCCAAAGTTGCATAACAAAATTGTGTGTTCGTGTGTTACTGGTACACTGGCAAAGGCAACCCCTTACCATTTTGCTATATTTGTGTAAGATTGGGTTTGATATTGAAGTATTTGCAAAATTACGGATAAACACAATATGAACACAAAAAACCGTAATTTTACAGCTATGAACTGACGTTACAATTTAATTGGTCGTTACGGAGTTAGAGTCCAAGTGAATCGTAAGAATGTACTAAAAAATATCTTGCTCATCTCATACAATCTCACGCGAGAGTGATTCGTTTGTGTTTAGACTCGGGTATTAAGTAACGCTCATTTCATTTGTTACTTGTCAAAATTGTTGTAACGTTCTTACGGCTGCCGTTACGAAGTTTGTTAATCAATCATTACACAAAGCAAGCCAAGCGAAAGTTGTACAGTTTAGTTGTAGTGTACTAGTCAATGTTTTCATTCCAGCGAACGTGCTAAAGCTTCCCTCTCAATTGTAGACACATGAGCATTATTTAAATCCGCCATCTAAATGATACAAGAATATGTACAAGAATACCTGTACTATTCCGCTGATACTACCAGACTTTAAGAGGACACCGTATTTGTATCACCTGTAAATTGCGTAATCTTGAAACTAATTATTTGATGGTAAGATTTTCAGGAAGCGTGCGTAATTAAGATTCATTCTGAATGAAAGTGTGAATTGTGAATCCAGTGCAGCGCGAATTACTTTCCCGCATCTTTGTTGTTGTTATGACTTGCACTGCATCTGCATCTGCATGACTGTCAAAAATCTTAAAACTCTCACTATGTAACCAAAACTAAATATGTTGCACGGTGCGGTGTCTTAGGAGGACAATGGACAACTCATCGACATCCCCAATCCCCATCTCGTACATAAACTTCCTTTGGCAACTCATTGTCATTATAATGCACAGTGTTAATGTAATGTTGTAAATAATTGTAAAGTAATTGCATTCTCGTAAAATCTCTCGCTTCGGTTTCTGCACTTCTGCTTTCCAGTCATTAAGGTACGATCGAGGTACAAGATTAAAAATTGCATGCACATTCGCTCGGTATTCTGTTTGTAAGTTTGTGTCACTACTTTAGTGTAATTGAACTCTCAAAAGTCTGTGCGAATCTGTCGGAAATAGAAAAGTACTATCGCGATCCGGTAGTTGGGTATAAAAGTTTGTCGTCGTATTTAAGAAACTATGCTTCAACCGCAACCGGTTCGAATGAACAAAAAAATTTGGACCCTCCATAAACTTAAACAAAAAAATATTTGCTGAGTGTTTGGACACTTCCAGCGATTTTAACAAAGACGGGAAAAAATTCGTTTTTTATCCTCCAATACGCATATTTTGTTTTCGAAAATGTCTTCGCAGAATAGTTTCACAATACTTCGCTTTGATATCTTAAAAAATTGTGGAAGAAAGAAAGTTGTCAAAGTGACAGCAAACAATATTACGTGAAATACGACTTTGTCTCCAAATTCCCATAATATCTTACAAGGGAATGACGCGAGCTGACCCCCAGTACCTTGCTACGCCATTTTTTGGGTGCACTGGCATGCCCTGAGTGCGGTTTGAACAATATTTTCGTGTTGAAGTGAAAACACCTCAAGATACTAATTTTTGAAGTTTT
>JAQIXO010000403.1:0-21177 GCA_034700305.1 Protaphorura armata
GAACTACGATGTTATTTTTCCTTTCGTACCACTGGTTTACATCTTTGGCTGCACTTCCATGGTTTTGGTGTCTTACATTCACATTTTCTTTGATTTTAATATCCTTGCAAACATTACTCACTTTACCAATTACATTCAGTAACATTTTCATCCATCTTTGCATTAAATTCATTTATGTTACTCTGTTGTTTCTTCATCTGACTCTCTAGCATTTCAATACGATCATATGCTGTATGCAATTTTTCCGCCAAAGTAGTTGCAAGATCTAACGTTTTATTAAGTTGTTCTCTGAGGTTTTGGAGGTCATGAAACTTTTCCATAACTTTATCCATGATTTTGTCATTACACATTTCTATCATATTCTTGATTAACTCAAAATCGTTACTAGTATTTACGGGAGTCGCATTAGGTAGCGTATCTACTCCTCCACAACCATCACGATTTGCGTTTACTGTCGACTTATTTTTCCCTTTTCCTCCCATCTTAACGGGATTGTTACTTGATAAGCTCCGAATCTGGGGCTTTAGTAGTAGTAGTAGTAATAGTAGTAATAGTGTAATCCGTTGTTTATTTGTGTAATTCATTCGTTCTCGATAGCCTTGTCTGAGGGTATGGACAACTGACCGAAAATCACCGCCGGTGTGCTGCAGTCACACCGAATCCCCTGAAATTCTTTACAGGAAGTCCCTGCAGTACCCTTGTTGTCGTTATTTGTCTATTAAACTGGTAAATATTAAATCCCTTAGAGTCCGCTCAAATGCTTCCCTTGTCACAATGTACAAAAACAGAGGAATCCCCTGTTCGAATACTACACACTGAACTGGCACTGTAACTGTAGTAGTATTTCCAAACAAATTTACCTGTTTGGTAGATGCACGGCACTGGCACTGTAACTTTAATCCGAACAATTGTATCTAATGTAATTGTAATTATGTATCGAGATATCGAGTATGTAGACTGGGGATTGTTTATGAGTATAAGCACGGGTATTATTTCCTTTATCTCCTTGTGCCTCAGTAGCCACCGCGATGTTGGGATTAAAAGATTTAATTTGTTAATAATCGACCTGAATTTAAACGATAAGTTCTCTAGTTCACTTAGTTTAGATTTGTACCAAAATATCGACGTAATTGATTTACATCATGCACACATGCATCGTATAATAACATTTCTAAGAACTCGTTATGGTTTATTGTATGGTCTGTCTGTATTCCAATAATTTTATCGAACATGCATGGAATTAAATTCAATAATTCAGTATAGAAAAAATTAGGAGTTCTGATGACTTTAATATTTTTAGTGCTCTGAATTATTACAATAAATTGTTTTATCGTCAGTGTTGTCTTATTGAGCTTTATACTTATCAAATGATTTTTTGAAAAGATTGGGAAGACACTGATTTCATGTGTTTGAGTAGTCATGGCAGAGGAATATGAAGGGTTACTGTTGTTAGTCGTTTAAGATAAAATATTACACGCGTTATGGAATTCTTATTTTGATTTTAGACAGAAATGCTTTTGATTTATACTCTTATGACAACCAGTTTATTTACAGTTTCTCCAAGTCATGTAGTACAATACTTTAAGCAGGGGCACGGCATGAATAAAGCAAAGTCTGTGTGACTTTTCTTATACTGTAATTTTTAAATATGTTTGTAGTTAAATGTTTGAGTAATAATTATGAATAATTAATTATGAAATATGAATAATATGATATCGAACCCTTCTTGCGATAAATGCAAGACATTTTGACCGGAAGTTGGTTGACCTTAGCTGACCTCAAGGGTTGATGTGATGAACTGTAGGAATAGCTTCATCTGTTGAGCTGGATTTCACTTTTGGAAGCATTCTGTGTTTGATTTTAGCACTGCTTTACTTAACTCTGAATTTTTTTTCTAATTTTAATAGGAATTTTGAGAAATGAGGGTTGACCTTTGTTTACGTTATCTACACAGGATGTCACGGTCGCCACTGTTACGTTCTCTATTGTTTTAACTTTATATGATTAAAAGGAAAGCATGTCTGTTGAATAGAATATTAACCCCTAACCGGCAATTAACTCTATTCCTATGTGAACTCTAATGTGTGGAGCACGACTAATAAAATGAGTGAAACCTGACCGTTCCCGGTGACACTGAATAAATAATAACTGGTAAAGCACTGATACTTAGATTGGCACTACTATCAATTTATTCTCTTCTCAAAACAATCAGTGCACAATAAACCACAATTTCGTCAGTTCACAATTTCTACAATAATATATGTGTAAGCGAGTCTACTGGACTTAACCTTGACTGGGGGACGCCGAGGAAGGAAGTGAAAGGATAAAGACGATGACTCGTCAAAGTGGAACTTTCCACAAAAGTTCGTTAACTTTACGTTAAAATCCACAGTCACAAGACTAAACTTTATCTTTAAACACATAAAGAAAATAAAGGAAAACTAGGAAAAGAACAGAGTCACCTCTACGTTAAACATTCAATCATCTGAAAAGGTGCATCTGCTTACCCGTTAACGTTAAATCGCTCTTACACTCGTAATAAATAATTCATAAATCATTCATAATATCCAACATACTCCCCCCTTCTTTTGTGGATGCAAAAGAATAAACAATAAATAAAATCATTTTAACAATCAATAAATAAAATATATATGCGATGTCTTCAAGTACAATATTTCACAGGAATGTTGACACGTCGGCCGCTTCTGGTATTAATTTGAGGCTTAGGGGTAATTCCAGGGGCAGTTTTCGTCGTCACAGTGGACTTGATTTTGGCGAGTACTGTTGACTCATCTTGACTCGATACCTCAAGGGGATAAAGTCGCTGCAAGGGACGGATGAGTTCTCCATGCGTTGCAAGTTTTGACCTTCGCTACTCGACACTTACCATCTTTGCCAGGAAATAACTCAAGAATTCTGGCCATGATCCATTGGACTCTCTTCTTGTCGTCTGATCCAACCAGAACTACATCACCACTCGAAACGGGACCCCAATTCGTCTAATAGTTGCTTCAAATCCCGATATTTATTCTGTAGACTGTCGATTTGAAGTACTTGGCCTCCGGACACTCAGACTCAGGTAAATCATATATAAACATGGATGTGGTAAGAGGGATGAGATCGTCTTGGTCTTCGGTCACGTACGTCAGTGGACGACCGTTGATCACAGACTCGACTTCACAAAGACATATCTCCATTTGAACGTAGGTTGAACGTAGAAATCTCATACCGGGCGAGTCCGTTTATCAATACGAGCAGTTGACTGAGGTTACGTCTCTAGCCCATATACGGAGCGTAGCTATGAAAGGTGACTGCGGAATTTTATACTAAATAAGCAGACCTGAATGTTTGCGACTTTTTTAAAGTATCTAATTTGAGGTCAGTGTGCAGTTACGTCCAAGTTTATGTACAGGATGAATTTTCTGCGGTTATGCAGGAGGTTGGTATATTTTCTATTACATTTTTGATTTTGAAATAATTTCGGTATATTTTAAAGAACGGACGATGTTACGTCAGTTTAAAGCTTACGGTTCAGGGTTGGACCAAGTTGATGTTCAAGTAAGACAAATCCACGCTGTAAATCATCATTTGAGTGCATGAGGCGGAGTCTGTTTTATTGTCATTCAGGTCAAGTCAAACAATTAACATTTAATGTTATCATTATAAAAATATATTATATAATATAATTTTAATATCAATAACAATATCAAAACTGTCAACTCTTATTTTAATGTAATCAATAAGTATAACTTGAAAAAGTTGACAACAAATATAATGAAATATATAAAAAATAATTTAATCAGATTCGGGGGATGAGGCATCGTCAATTTGAATGACGCGGCGACGTTTAGTCGGTGGTGGTGGATGCAAGGACTCCCTTCTTCTTTTGTTGTGGTTCGGGTGGATCAGTTTTCTTTCATTTATTCTCCTTTGTTTGTTTCTTCTTTTCCTTCTTATTAGCCGCCTTGGTTCCTTTTGAGCATTCATGCGTTGCATGTGATTCCACTTGCCAATGTTGGCAAACTTTTCCTTGCAAACTTCACACTCGGAATGCTTCTCGTGTGCACGCCCGTAATGCCGCTTAAGGTTAAATTTACTACCAAAATTCGCAAATCCAGTCTTAGTCCCGGCCTGGACTCCCAGAAATGCGTAAACAGCACAAACATAGTCCTCCTTGACATCAAACATGATTCGCAGCACATTGTTGGTTTCATAAAAGCTTTCCAAAGTATCATAGAATTTGTCGACCTGAGTATTGTCCACAACAGGCTGCTGATCATGTGTCAATTTCTCGTACTTTTCGCATGTTTGTATGTTGTATCCCCCTGCAAAAGGTTTAGCCATCTTCTTTCGGTGACAGTGACAGGCACACTTAGTGCCAGTTGTGGCTGGAGACATGTTATCATGTCTGTCATGGACAGCGTCATCTGACACTCCCTCCTCACCAGCATCCGTAGATTCGATTGTTCCTGACTGGGCCTTGACAAAACTTTTCTTCTCTCCTGGGGTCATGAGGTGGCCGCTGTACTCATCTTTTTTGGGCGGAATGGTTCAGAGGAATCTGGAACCAGTCCGCAATTCCAGTCTATTTTGAGTATACTTTACACATAGGTCCAATTGCCTCGGTTATTTATTAGTTATTTCTATTAACCTTTACTCGTGTTCTAGATTTACTTCTGTTTAGCCCATGCTTAATTTTGGAATTGTGTAACAATATTTACCACTTACATTATGCACTTTGGACTCTTTATCTCGTGTCCATTACTTCGATTATTATAATACGTTCTTATAATTCTCTTACCCTTTATAATCCTATGCCAACTTATGTGTAAATATTTTAATTTATATTTAATTGTGTATTCATAATCAAATTTTATTTCATTCCTCTCCAATATTCTAATTTATATTTATTTAAGTGTCAATACATCAGTGCCAATAATTAAATCAGTGCCAACAGATCAGTGCTAATAATTAAATCAGTGCCATTACTTTGTGTGCTTTGTGCTAATAATTACATTGCCGATAATTCCTTGTCTACCCATTTCCTAATACCCATGTCTAACATGTATATACTCCCTCTAATTTATAACAATTTGTGTTCCCACAACTTAATTTCAGGTTTCTTCCTTATTTGACAGTTTCCATTGCATAATTGGGACGCGAATCTGTGGTCCCCGGAAATATGTTAGCAAATATAAATAATTAGCAATATCCGCCAAGATATCCATAATCTGCACCATCTAAAAATAATTTAGACTGCACCTGTAGAAAATGTTTCAATAGTCTAACTGCATCTGGAGAGAAAACTTTCTCTGTTCTTGCTCAAATTTTCAAAAATTCAAAGGACCATGAATGTATAGCTCATTTATGTAGGAGTGGCGATAACTCGACGCGGTCGCAAAAATGTCGTTTTAGTAATTGTTAATAACAATTTACTACTAGTATGCATAATTAGTCAATAATGTCCAGTATCACTTATACAAGTATGGGGAAGATAGGAGATGTCAAATGATGGTGTAATGCTTACTCTTTGCTGTAGTTAAGTAATTGTTAATTATAATGAACTATTAATTTGCAAAATTCGTCAATATTATTGTGCAGTACCACCGCTACGAGTATGGGGAACACTGTGTCAAATCAGATGTGAAATAGCGGTCTGAGGCTTATTCATCACAGTTGTTCAGTTAATTATTAATTACAATGGAGTTACTCTTAATCCCTCTCATATGAATCATATTAGGTCCTGAGAAGCAGGCTCGCAAGCGTAAACCCATAACTACACATTACTATTGTCGTAATGTGTGCTCCGTTTTTCCCGCTGCCGCTACACTTGACCACAGCGCAAATCTGTTCAAAAGCAGTTAGTGTTTGGCAGCTGAGAGTGTGAACGTTGATGAAAATATGAAAACTTAAGTAATTCATTTGTTTTTCGAATAAATGACCACTTTTGATTAAATGTTATATTCAAACGAATATCTCCGCGTTTTACAACTTCATTAGTTTAAAATGATATGTTAAAATAGACTTAGCGTTTACTGTATTACTACATCTATTATTGTACCCGTAATGCCAAACCGCATTGGAAACTGTGTAGCCAGCCGTAATAAACAGCCTAACAACCATGATATCTTCTACGAAGATTTTTGTAAAAATTATGTTGATTAATTCATAAAAAATTACAATACTTACCGCTATTTCGTTCTTAGCGGTCTAGCAATAGTTTACGGTTCTTCTCATCATTGTGCATGTTGAGCAAGAACAGGACGTTTTCTAATATGGAGTTTGAATGTGTAGTGTAGAAGTCCGCCTTTTCTTTGTTCATACAGGGGCAAGAGGGAATTTCCCGCACTAGAGTCTTAACAATGTGTTGGACTCCTCTAGTGTTGGCGGGGACAAACGTGGAGCCAACCCACAGTATGGCTTTGCTGGCATATACTCAGGCGGGATGGCTGGCGTGTTTGGGCTGGAGGCAGGAGGGAGGCAGGACCAGTCAGGAGATGTTACTTGCCTGGAGGATTTTTTTCGTACCGAAACCAGCTTGGTGTTCGGAACGAAAACTCGGGTTGATCCCACAATAAATTTATTCAAGGAAAATGAAATAATCCGAATAAAAACGTTTGAATTCTGCCAAAAAGGTCATCTAATGTGAATCATGCAAATGAAGGTAACAAAAGGCAAGGTCCCAATATAGCCGTGCTTATAGTCAGTCCCATAGCCCCATACCCACTAGCCCCATGGCTTTGGTCTAGTTCTGTAGCTATGCCACAGCCTCATTTGCAGACTTAAAACTACTGTCGTAATTCCATTAATTAATTTTTCAGTTATCCACTCTCACACGGTCAAAGTCACCTATTCATCCTTTGCTCAACACTCTCTCTAACTAATTGTCCCCTTTCAAAAAAAAATTGAAACTAACAAGGGCACACTAACTGACTACTATGCACTGCAATTCCGTTCAGAAGTGACAATGAGAACAATAGAAAACATGAAATTCCTAGTAGATATATGTGTGTAGTCTACGAGCGTTGACACGGCCCAACTGTACGAGAACAGCCTGAACTCATAATAATGATCGTCTAACTACAGGAGTAAAGGAAAGGAAATTCTAAATTAGTAATTAGTTAGTTAGTAGTTTGTACGTGGCGTAGCATGTCGAGCGGAGGCATACATTTTTTCACACGCATTCAATGGGAGTGAATATTCTACCAAACACTAAAGCTTGACTTTAAACTTAAGCTTTTCACGTTCCCTCACTATGAATTTTCTAAACGTAGTGTAGCCAGACATGCGGGCCTCAAAATGAATTCATAGTTCATACTTTTCATACATATTTAAACGAATGGATTCGAGTAAACAGTTTATAGGGTCATGACACAATTTCCCTATATACTTTGTAGGATTTAAGATAAATCCGGAAACAGCTGTATACAATATTGCATCAGTTGTTTTCCTAATGGTGTTTCCCTCTCCGTCTGCCAAATGGGTGTTGTCTGTTTATTTCCTTCGCGAAAAATATGTTGTGCTACGTATTTTATTTTTTTCATGCTTTCATGCTCCGAATTTAACGACAGTTACTCCAAAATGAATTAGCTAAATGCTAACTGAAAAACTCAACAGAATCTAGGAGATACGCCCGAAAACATTCAAATTGTAAAACTACTCCGCAATTATGCAAATGATCGGGTCATCATTACAACGACAACATAAAGTAAAGGGCTGAGCTGTAGAGAAACTTCCCCCTTAGCCCCACACCGGAATGGGGTAAGTTGAGACGGTGGTCCGACTTCCAGAATCCGATGGAAAGGTCAAAGTTTGTTGACCTTCGGTGTCCCATTGGCAAGAGTGTCCTGGATTACTGAATTACTAATCGCTTTTTGTACGTTTTAAGGTATGTGAAAAAATTCCGCAAAATTAGCCGCACTAAAGCAGCCCTCGTGAGTGGTCTGAATTAACTGGCCTTGGGCTTTGTTAGCTGCTTCCTGTTTGTTCGTTTCCTGGAATTCCTGGCATGCTATGAATATCAAGATCCTCATCAAGATTCTTCAGCATTGTTTCGGCACTTGCTCCGCTATCTCTAGGGGAGTCCAACAAATCGTTCAGACCCTAGAGTAGTAGTGTCCCGTGCCCCTTGCCCGTGACCCTATGACCTCTTTGTGTCTGTCCACACATTGTTCAG
Source organism: Protaphorura armata (assembly GCA_034700305.1). NCBI lineage: Eukaryota > Metazoa > Arthropoda > Collembola > Poduromorpha > Onychiuridae > Protaphorura > Protaphorura armata. The sequence continues at coordinate 8,177 of JAQIXO010000403.1, forward strand.
CACAGGTCACCCTTGACCCTTGACCTTCTACCGTAAGTGACCTCGAACGGTCACCATTTCTTTCCATTCAATGTAACGTGTACCCATTGTACCATACCTGTAACGTAACACATATTTAGTTAACCTCAGTCCATTAAGTGAACGTAACGAAATAAAGATATTTTATATATATTCACTCGTGTGACTGCTATATTTCATTTGGACATAACGTTGTACGTATATTCGTTACCCAACCGTTAGACACACGATTATGTGATCTAGTTATTCACACACACACGGTAATTCGTATTTATCAAAAGTACACAACTAGTAGTAAACGACAAGATAATCTAATATATAAAATATCTACGCAACAGGAGGATAGGCTCTCCGAAAGGGTGTCTGTAACAGGCAGTAGTGGGTTCGTGAGAATCCGAGAGCACGTTAAATCGGAATATAGTCCAGGGGAGAAGGATTACCGAAAGTGAAGGATGAATTAACATCCTACTGTGAACTGCCTAGTCGGCGTAAGATCGTACTGCTGATATGGGTTGTCTCAGTAGGTGGCTTTACGTGGTACGTGAGTGACAGCTCACACGTAAGCGACGTGTGGTGCCGAGGAGTGGAATGAAAACCATTGGAAAATGGTTAGCCACTATCTGTGAAAAATGGTGATCTGAAAAATTCACTAAGGTAGAATAGCGAGTAATCACTCTCGGACACACGCTCGTGAACGGCAAGGCTGGTGAAAACGGTCAAAGTTCTGAGGTGGGTCAGCGATAGATCGCCCAGGATCAGACCGTTGGTTACCTCTGGGCGTGAGCCCTTTGGCACTGTTAATGTGTATGAAGAGTGAGTTTCTCTTTTTTATGCGATCGCTATCGACTGGGTCACCGGCCGGTCAACTGAGCTTCCATCCCAGTTGGCTCAATGTACAGTCAGGCTTATGTAAGTTTTAGCCGATTGAGGCGGGTGAGCATAACATTTTGTGATCGGACCCTTCTGAAAAGGAAGACCGGGAAGCATTAAAAAAAGTTAGTGTTAATGATAAAAGTTGTATACAGAAAGTCAAAATCGACGACAAATGTAATGACATGATATTGTAATAATAGAAAATCCCTTTAATAACAATAATGCACAACAGAATATTGAACTCGAAAATGACAATGCACATGATTTACCAAATTCTGTTTTTGAAATAAATCTCGAACAAACCACATTTTATAACTTTGCAAATAAAACCGAAATAATTTGTTTTTGATTTATTTCAAATTCAAACAAATATTCAACATTTGAATCGTTTCACCAAGTTAAGAATAGTCTACAGAAATAGTACTTGCTACATTTCCAGTTGGTTGTTGGATTTTGATTTTTCGTGGGCTCTGTACAATGGACTTGCACAGAAAAACTGGTCACGCCCAAAATCCAATTGATTTATGAGGTGGAGCATGCACCAACTTCATGATCACTGCATTTTATGCACGTGAAGGCCGGAACAATTAGTGATTTTAGGGTGTGCATAATTCAATACATTGTACATTTCTTAATTACAGTGAATGAGTGTGCTCCTTTTTCTTAATTGTGTGAAAATTGTGTACTGACGAATTGTACGTACGTTGTCATCGATCGTGCATTCAGCCAAAGTGACCTGTGCTGGCCGCCCTATCTCAACCATGCGATGCGCCAGTACACAGTTGACCGGATTCGAACGACTGATCGCTGTAGATTGTACATGGCTTCAATTCCATCAACACCTGCTCCAGAAATTCAGGAAAAGGAACCTTCAATTCCGACAACTCCTAAATAAATTGAAGAAGAGAAACCAGTTCAGGCTCAAGTGGAAATTTATGCAATTATAGGTGAGCTCCTAATATTTCTGAATTAAATGTGTACCTGTGAATTTAACCTTTATTAATAATAGCCTAAAAACTAGCTGGACCATCAAATGAGAAATAGAGACCCTGTCTACCAAGTAGCGGGTCCCAATTATATAATGTACACAAATATTCGTACGTGAAAACTATTACTAATACAACCAAAATACTGCGTTTTCCCGGACGGATGTGTAGAAGTATATAATTGGGACCCTTCACTTCTTTCTATCAACGTCCCCTAATTAATTCCTAATTTTTCTTTAGGATTGATCGTGACACTGACCGTGATTCTGATTCTCCTGTGTACCTTCGTGCGCATACGACGAAACCATCGCCAGGAGTACGAGATGAATTCCCGCTCTTCAGTGCTGCGATTTGATGAAAAAATTCAAGAATAAGTGCAAACTTCTGTTATAAATTTATATTTCGGTGTTCTTTACAAACATACAATTTTATAAAATATTTATGGCATATGCATTTTGTAAAATATTTGATTTACTTTATAAAAAATTTTCCGCATTTTATCTTGTGTACAAAGGAGTATTGTTCTTATTGACACTTGAATAGACACAAACTGTTGTCCAATCCACCTGAATTAAAATTAACAAAGGGTTAGGTGAGCAACAAGTGTGAGTATATAATAATAACTCCACGGGGTAACTTATGCACTTTCTTTGACTGGAAAATGTCACATCGTGCACTGGAAAAATGTCATGCCGTGCTTATCAATTAGTGAACATATTTTTTCGGCTCCACATACACCGTACTAGCTAGCTGATCATATAAATGGTCACGATTAAACAATCAGTCGACTTCAAATTGTTTTAGAATTCAGACATTCGCTCAGGTTTTTAGCTGATCTCAATTTTTTCGTACTATTAATCCTAACCATAAAGTAAATTTGATCAAAATCTTGTTAAATTTAATCGCAGTGCTAAACTTAAAAGTTTCAAAAATAAGAGGAACATTCAGTCGATTTTCCTTATCAACTCAGTGGTCAGAATATAACAGTTCAGTTCCAAGATTAAAAATGTCGTTGTCCAAAATAAATTATACTGGAATTGTCGGGCACAGACAGAAGGGAGACCTACGACTCACTTACGAATTCGTAAGATTGTAATTTTTGTATGGGTAACTCCACATAATCTTCCCATTCACGCTGATTTTGAAACGGAATTAAATCCGTCAAATCTATTGTAGTTCCATCTTGATCCATCTGATGAAAGAATGTCCGAATAACGAGAATAGAGCGGAGTAAAATATTCATGATCCTTACACGATAGTATATGATAATTCCAAGTCCTAAAGAAAATCAATTTTAAAACTTCTAATTTCTTTGAATTAATTAAAATGCGTTGTTCAATGTCTCACCCGATAGAAGAACAATTGTCAATATCCATGGCCATAAAATTGTAGTTTTCTCTACGATCGGCCTTGCAGTTGTGGATGGAAAAATTCCGTCACACATTTCGATTTCACCTAGTAATATTTTTTTTTAATTAAAAAGATTTATTTGATTCGATCAAAGGTCCATTCAAAGTTACCTGGTAATATATAGGAGTCAAATCCGAGTGGAATTGGTCCAGGTCTCACGCATTTCGTACTATGGTTTTTCCAAATAATTAAATATTCACATTGACTGGAAACACATGGGATGCATTCAAAATGATTTTTGCAATCTACAAAAATTTCAATGAAATTATAAATTAGATTTGGAATTAAATTAATTAGGTAGTTACAAGAAAAAAGATTTGTCAATTCTCACTCATTCCAGGAAAATTGAATTTCTTGGTGCTGGAAGTGGAGATGTGGAAAATAATAAAGTAGACTTTATAACCAAATTAATGAAAATATAATATAATATGTTTATCGTTTCTTCAATTCTTTACATTCCAATTTCTTGAGTCAGTAGGTTTGGGGTGTGGTAAAAGAGAATTATATTTTAAATATGTCATGAACTGCCGAGTAACTCCGTCAAATACTCGTTTGATTCATATTTCAATGACAGCAATTTATTTTCCATTTATTTTTCCAGATATCGAAACCAAGAATTCTTGGTGGAGAGATCCTGGTTCAGGAGAAGAACACAATACCAGCAGTACTTGGAGCATGTTTACATTACAGCATATGTTGGAAAGGAGGTCAACATCGCAAGAATGAATCTCCGTCGCCGACTTTGCGATGGCGACTATGATATAAAAGGCATAATTGGACGACGTGTTTTTGACAACATTCTACATTTCGAGACTAGAGAGTTTCAGTAAAATTCTAGGTAGTAGTAGTGTAGGAAAGCATGCTAAATTCTTTTGATGCATGCTTCATTGGAATACCCCTGAGATTTTGAGTATGATACTGCTATAGAATTTTTGAAATCCAATTTAATTAGTTTTTTGAACTTTTTATTATCACCCGCGTACTAAATTTTTTTTCTGTACCACCCTGTAAATCTGAGTCAGGCCTTGACTGACCAAGATTTCAATTTATTCTAGTCAGGTTCCATTTTTCTTAGATTCCACATGCTAGAGGTATTTTATTCGTACATATTTGAGATTTTAAGTTTTGACTGATTAAATTCAACTTTCTGGTTTTAAAGTTGAAAACTTTATCTTTTAATTCCATGCCCACTTATCATCCAATCGATGACTTTGCAGGATCAGAATTATGCCTGTTCCAGTTCAGAAAACTCATCTACATCGACTGTAATGAGATTCCGCCTGTATGCCCCATGGAACTGGCTTGGTTGACCTTCCATTTGGAATCAAATTCACAAAATGTCGTGATTGAGGAATCCCCAGATATTGACCGCTCCCCTGCAGAAGCAGATAATGACATTGTGGACTCTGGCTTCCAACCAGTGGTTCCACAATTTATTGGATCACCAGCTCATCCTGAAATTGAGGAAGACTTTGTGGAATTGGACGTCCACGGTTCAATTGAAAACAATGGAGTCAATGAGGAACTGGATGTGCCCCCACAAAATGATATGGCGTTCATTCCAGCAGACGAAAACAATAATGCGATTCTACCCAATGAGGAAATGGATATTTACGGAACGTCTCAACCAATTGACTTCGATATGGCAGCCATTGCACTACTCCTACAGCTGGCTTAATTGTTGCCCAGCCGGCACCTGATGAGCATATGGAGGAATCTGATGAACCACCAGTACTGGAAGAATTGCTCACACCATTTTCATTCCATTTACTCCTATAGAAATCATTTTAAGTTTAGTATTTTGTTTACTAAATTTTTCATAAACAGGGATAAATTTTCCGACATACGTGAACTTAGGTCTGCCACGATTGTTTTCATCTCTCTCCGCAAGGCTCGACATGATTTAACTCAACATCCGCGGTTATAAATACTTTTGAGTCGATCTCGGTGAGAATAAATACAGAAATACTGAGAAAGCAGGTTGCAGTTTCCTTGTACCAAAGATCCAGTAAACTGGAAAAGCTGAGAGACCTGTTGTATTTGAACAGAATAGCCAGTATTGATTGGTTACTGCAACAAAAGGAAGTGTTGACCTGTGAGAATTCCTTTTCAAAAAATTCTCGTACTGGATTGGAAGACACACAACGGGAGAAGATAGTATTAGTAGTAGCAGCAGATCTAATACCCTTAGCCAGTGTTCGTAGAGCTACCCCAGATACGTGATTTAATTGGTGGGGGATCATTCACCCCGAATAAATAAGAAATTGACTCTATAAGAAATAGGCTCTGAGTGGCGGAGAGTGACTGGTGGAGCCATGACGCGTGGAGCCATGAACTCCACCACTTCATCCTCTTCTCCGAGGTGAGGTCAATACACAACACACCTGCTTGCTTCAAAAATTGGGATAATGAGAACAATGACGTGTCGGTCAAATATGTATCACCAGATGTAGGACAATAACCGGATGTCGGCGGGGAAAGCAGTATCGGGGATGAGATAGAATGTATAGGAATTGATTAAAATATCGGATAAAATACATTTTAGGGAGCGACAAGTAGATAATTTTAATAATACACATTTAATTGCACCGGAAGAGGAACATAATATTCAAATTCATAATGATATGTATTTTACATGAACAGTACAGTACATGAAATCTAGGAATTATAGACGTAGTCATACGATTCTACTCACAACAAAGAGTAAGATAATTAAATCATTACGTACACCAGAAGATAAAAGTTACCGTTCGCAATTGCTAAGGCAAAGCAATAGAATGTTCAAATGTTATAATTTTAAAGCATGTGGAATATGATCAGACTCTGCATCTACACAAATATACAATCGAACGGATTTCTGACAACTTTGTAGAAGCCAAATTAATCGAAAATAGGGAAGTAGTGCATTTGCAGAGACAAATAAACGCTATATCAAACCAGTATGTATTTAATGGGGGAGAGGGGTGTAAGAATTTATGGACAAAGCGGTATCTTCTTCCTCATCCTCCTGCTTCAATTCAAAGTGAGTCTCGAGGTTTGTCATTTGTACTAACGCACGTTGCACGTTTTCATGATCAAAATTAATGTGTTGACGAAGTTTGACCAAGTATTTGTCACAAGGACAACAGCCCATAAAGGTCTCACACATATCGTCAAGTAAAGCTGGAATGCTGAGATAAGTTTCCCAATCAAATTCTCCCATTCAAACACTCCTTCTCCTAGTTCAGAGGGTGATTGTGACTGTGATCCATTAAGGTTGACATTCTCTTCTGTACTCCCATGAGTCAATCGAATGTGTTGACATAGTCCGTGAATGTACACCTTGCAAAGTCCACATTTATTGTGGAAGAGGTGGAGCATGCACCAACTTCATGATCACTGCATTTTATGCACGTGAAGGCCGGTACAATTAGTGATTTTAGGGTGTGCATAATTTAATACATTGTACATTTCTTGAGTCAATACTCGGTTGCCAGCAGAATGACTACTCTATATGAATGACTAACCACTTTTAATACATGCCTTTAAGTTTTTATAGGTGAACAGAATCGAGTATTCTTCGGATTATGGAATTTATTTTGGATTGAGCGGGGTCAATAACCTATGTTAACGATCCTAATTTTCTAATTCATTTAGACAAAAAAACATCCTCTCAGCAAATATGGGATTACTGAGGTTCATCATTCAATTGGTTGGACAAAAGGAATAAATAAACAATTCATAATATACTCAATATGTGCCCATGTCCTATTGAATACCGGTGGGAAAGTGATGTCGAGGGTACATCTTATCGAATAATTCTTATTTTACCATCTATATTTGACTATCTATATATAATATTATTTCCAATTTTATCTTACCGCCCTCCCCAGATTTCCGCCTGTTTCACATGTGGCCCGGAAAGCTACGAGCATGCGGGATTTCGATTTTTAGGCTCAACTCCTGAAATAGTAATTTAAAATTTTTGAATAGGGTAATTTAGTCATATTTACCCGAATAACAACAATGTGTACCAGCATCCACACGTCTCCACCACTTAGCATTCTTATTGTATTTGTATTCCATTTCGTCCGTCCGCTATATTCTCTGAATGGTTCAAGTAACTCTTTAACAACTAAACAAGCAGCCGTCAAGAATAAATATATAAACCCTCGAAAAATTTTAAACCTCAAATTTTCCAAAAAACATTCAAAAATATTACCTATGGTCCGATTTTAATCGGATCAAATAACCGGCTTATTTATAAAGCGGAACCCGAGCAAATGAAAACCAATGTCGCTTCATCGGGACACGGGACTGAAACTTGTTTTGGCCTTTTGTAATTAAAAAATTTCTACAATTCATTATCTAAATATTCGTAAAACGTCAATTTCACCGACACTTCTATTTCCAGCTCCCGAATCACTCATTATAGTATTAATTCAATGTCAATTCAGTAATCACAAAATGTGAGGAAAGATTGACTGTAAACGATTATCGACTGGTTGCTTCGAGTGTCCAAATACATTTGGGATCTCCACATGCACAGCTAACACGAGTCGTCAGGGATGCATGGGACCCAACAATTTACAGTACAGTATTATAATTACAGTACACACGAATTCTTAGCACACAGTGTCACCCTAAAATTCAATCGACTCTGAGTTTGTATAATGACAGGGTCTCAAATTTCAAATAGAATGTAAAAAGGGTCTCAAATTTCAAAATAATTAACGAGGGGAAGCCGGAATGTGCAACACACACACCGATGGCCTCTCCAGAAAAAAATTGGATTTGGCATTGACAGAATACTTCCCGTATTCTGAATTCTTTTTCTCAATGCTAGGATATGAATTAAATTTAATAATAGTACCGATCAGCTCATGAGTAAAGTATTAATCATATTTTCTTGTAACAGGTGGTCGGGTTTCTGTTGTAATGAAGCACGCGGATGCCAAGTACTTAAATGTTTCAACATTATCAATGTCAGAAACAGCAATCGACGCGCAAACCGCGCTGAAACGGGTATTCGGAGTATTGCTTTCAGATTCGTGCATCCGAGCATTGGGAGGGCATTTCGTTGGGACAAACAATTTCTCTAGCTCTACCAATTACCCAACTTTAAGCTAAAAGGAAATACAACCCTTTCGTGACCTGGTGACCTTTATATTGATTTGATATTCAAGCGTACATGATAATAGAAGTTAATGTTTGTGGAAATTTGGATAATGTGTTCGCTCATAATCACTGAAGTACCATAAATCGAGAGCCTGGCCTTCACAATACCCTCGGACTTAGTAAATATATGAATGCTTTCGTCTGTTCATATTTATCTTACTTACCCTACCTTGTCGTCCCAGCTGAAATATTCTCGATTCTCTCTCGTACTACTGAATTTAGATACCTAGACACGCATATGCATCGTCCACTCGTCTGCAAAAACTCCAAAGGTCCTTCCCGTGCAGGAAACCATTCACCCACTGTCCAAGAATTTCTTGTTCATTTTCACGTCCGGGGAAACATTTTACAATTTACTTGAGCAAAAACCTTTTGGAGTGAAATCGGTATATGGACATTTTTGTGTTGTACATATTATGCTTGTAATTGGTCTTGTGATGAGATGGATTTTTGGATGAATGTACACTTTTATTTTATCTGTGTTTACGTCATCGAGGAAGGAGAGTTTGTTTGAGTCTACGAATGACTGTAATGACGGCCATTGTCGTGTTTGGGAAGGATTAAGATGAAAACGAAAATTAAAAATGTGTACAAAATATGATTTTTTTTAAAGTATTTTATGTGTGCAAGTCATTTATGTTTGTCTGCATGTTGTGCATATGTATTTATTATGCATGCATGTTGTGTGTAATACGAAATATCGCGGGCGGTCGCCTGTGTTTTCTATATTTTTTAATGAAAATATGAAATTTTGGACGCGCAAAAAATTTGAACTTGTAAAGAAACGTATTCCGACCAACATAGTGGGTGGTTGGGTGTTTCGGGTGGGGTGTCCGGTGACATTTTCCCTATGTTGTAGGCCTATGCTAACTGACATTTGCCCGTTTTTGGGTAATTTGGGTAAAAGCTCAGACGCAGGTTATTTGACAGGTGTAAACAGTTGAGGCGCGTGGGTGGGGATTCTTGGTGGTCCCTTTGGTGCAAAAATTGAAAGGGAAATCGAAATAATTTTTTTTTTGAAAAAACGTCCATGTACTTAACGTTGGAGGACCAAAAATTTTGAAACTATTTTATTCTTACTTGTGAAGATTTTTCAACTAAGTTGAGGTTGGACGGTCAGTATACACTAATGTTATTGGAATTTATATTTGTTTAGAAACCTAAATTGTTACGATGCAGAGAGATAATAAAGGTGAAAACACAATTAAAGTAAAATGGGTGCCGAACAAACTCCGCTTTCGTCTAAATACCCTCCAACGTATTATCAATTTGTCGAGTACTACATAACATAAGTATGTACTTTTGTTCTAAATTAATGAGTAATTATTATTTATTTCTTTATTATTTTGACGTTTATTCCAAACCAGAAAACTGTTAGATAGATATTCGACATAGTGAGCCTAACGTTACGTCATACTACGTTAACCGAACCCCCCTCAGCCTCTCGTGTCCACCGTCACCCCAATCCCCCAACCCCCACCCAAACAAATCCCAAATTTCCGCAAAATGTAACTCCCCAACCAATTCTACACCTAAACATCCCCTAAACACTCCTCCCCCACCCCTTATGCAGATATATTAACCCGACCACTTCTTCAACTAAACATCCCTCGCCCTACGCCCCAACCACTTCTTCAGCTGAACATCACTGACTAAAACTAATGGAAAGTGCGGTGTCCATCCTAAACGACCAATGGTCCCTTCTTCTGACACCACCGTTGCATCCCACCGCCATGACCCGTCAAGTGATGTGAAGTCACTTGATGACACATACTAGAGAAAACCTTTCGTTTGTCCACAATGTGGACGAGGATTTCCAAATGCTCAAGCTATGACATCTCATTTTCTTATTCACACTGGGATGGCAAATTTGAAAAAACATCATCACGCATACTGGTACGTTTATGAATGCTAAATAAATAAATAAAGACCAACTAGCAGAGAAAGTTGACTGTTCTGGCAAATCCACGGTCGGACTACGGCTGACGGTGCGTGCAATTTTTGAATATAAATTATTTTGCAGATCTGGACGAATCATGCCATTTGCAACACTTTTTACTTTTTGCATGATTCGTCCAGATCTTCAAAAAATATTTTTTGGTCGGTGGAGCCAAAAACTTCACGTGAGAAAAATTTCACGCACCGTCAGCCTTAGTCCAACCGAAATCCACAGACATTCACCACGTTAGTCGGGTGAATTAGTATTAGCATTAGTAGTAGGTAGCGTCAAATCCTCTCTTATCTTCAACCTCCTAACTCTACTTGTGCTATTTACAGTGCATTTCAGAGGAATGGTAGTAATTGCCGTCTGGACTATTAGGGATTTGAGCACAATATACAATGTATCGCAAAGAGTCAGAGCTCAATAGGCCTGTTATTGGCCTCGAAGCCGAGTTCAAGGTCCCTTTGATACCTTGCATCAATCATCCTTCCTTGACGGACTCTCAAAAACATACATAATCTCCCTTTAGTCCAGTCAGGCTGGCTTTCACTAGAGAGGGTGTAACAGCAATTGGAACATCTAGGGCTCCAAGGGCATGTTGGTCCGCTTCCGTCAAATGCATGAGGTTCAGTACAATTTCATTTATTAATGCCCTGAACTGGGATTGATAGGAAGGAGGAATGGTTTGTAGCTCCTCGTGTGCCGAGAGTTGAATTTTTTTAGTGGATCTATGATAATTGGCAGTGGAGGCTTCATCACGACCGGCAGTTAAGGGGCCAACAGGTTTAAAGGTCAGGTCCGGAAGAGCATCTTGATCGGTTGCTAAATAGACATGACGGTCATTACATTCGCATGAGTCAAACCGTGAGCTATGAATTTAGAAGTGAGCATGAAGCAAACTCCAGATATTAGCAAAAAAACAACGGACAATTTTCATTCCTTTAAAGAAAAGAAAAGCACAGTACATATGCATGACCATGTACTAATACATACATGACTAGACCGAGATAGGGAACAGTACAAGTACATGAGTGTATGGTACAATGGCTAGTAGATTCAATATTACATCACTCAGTGCATTTAAAAATACAAGCATGGAAAAGGTTGAACGAAGGACAATGCCGTGCTGTGTGTTGTAGTACAATACGCACAGAGAATGAAGCCCAGCATGCATGGATTTTTTAGAATCCAATTCCAATTTCCAGAGTTCCAATTGTTTTGGAACAAGGAGATTGAACAATTGTGCTCATCTCAACATGTGGTTGAGAGTTTTGCAGTTGAAATACGAACTGAAGAGTTGACACAAAATATTGTTGCTATTGTTGCTCCTGTACTTGGACAAGCAAGAGTCGATGAAAATTCTGGACATGAAAATAGTTGGGTCACTGCGAGTGACGCAGAATTGAGTCAAGTCGAGTATTTGTCAGATTTGGAGTTGTCTCATTCTAAAATTGCATATGCTGTGAACAAAAGTAGTTCCTCCTAAAGGAGATCGAGAAAGAAAAATGTGGACTCGAAATCTCGAAATGTCAGTGAAGAAGACAGGGTCGAACAAAATGTTGAAGAAGTTGGTGAGACCGTAGATTCCGTCAGAATTGTCGAGGATAGCCAAATCGAATCTAGAGTCGTGTATGGAAAGGTTGAAAGCTCTGGAAATTGCATTGGCAGAACGAGAGTTGTGGTTGACCCAAATGCAGAAGAGTGCATTATTCGTGAGGATTTGTTAAATAGAATCTATGCCGAAGCGGTTGGGAGGGGTCCCAAAATAAAGATGATCGGTATCCCTTGTGAGTCAGACACGTTGGTTGAGTGCACAGGGAGGATTAAGATACGGATCGAAATACCTGGCGAATTAAGTAATGTAAAATTTTGTACATTGAAAAATGCGAAAAACAAAATTGTGTTGGGTAAGACATTTTTGCATGAGATGTCTGATAGAGAAAGAAATGGTTACTGACTTTGAGAGATAGTCGTGACAAAGATTTGAGAATTGATGTTGGCAAATCGGATATGGTCGATAAGTACTACCTGATTCCACGTCAGAGCCGAGAAATCGTGTTATGAAACCAGATACTTCCAAGAAATTGAATGAAGCTGGCAAAGAAACTCCACACGTAAGACAACAGAAAAGTATGAAGTCAGTGAAGTTGAGTGAAATCCCGAAAGAAAATAGCAATTACCTTATTATAAAATGACTTGAGAGGAGTCTTTGAATTGTTGAAATTTTAAATTAAGTGACAATAGTGGAGGTTACATGTTGACAAAAATTTGATGTCCGTGAAATTTTTTGAGAAAGGTTGTCCAACTGTTGCATTTTGTTGAGAACTTTGAGAAGGCATTTAGGTACTGAATTGTGTGATATTTTATTATAGTAGATGACATTTGAACGGATATTGTAAATAGTACCGCTTTTGGAGTCTAACTTTGGAGCTTGGAGGAAAACAATTTGCTGGACTTGAATTGAGAAGACTTGAGTTACTGGAATGTTGTGTGTTTATGTTGTATTTAGAGTCCCAGAACTTCTCGGAGGTTTAGAGGTAGTAGAAGAGAATGTTCCAGGAGCATAAAATGGTGCTCTAGAGGTTTAGAGTGATATTTTGAGTTACTCTTGAGAA
>JAQIXO010000404.1:0-21150 GCA_034700305.1 Protaphorura armata
AATTTTTTTGACCCCGGATTTGGAATCTTTAGAATATTTGCCTAATGATCATCTCGATTTTTTAATTAAAATTCTTTCCCTGTCAAAATATTTTTCTGAAGTTGGGATGATTTACATGTGTTTGCGCGGAAGGGAAAAAACGACCCTAACTAGTTTTTAAGTATGGGTTAAAGAATAGGCTTCGCTCCGCGCGCCTCTGGTGAGAGCACGGTCCCTATAAGCAATCACTTTACTAATGAGCAGTCCCGTAACTAGAAAATTAGGACAGTATACGCAATAATCCTTGCCATTAGGGGATGACGGGTTCTTTACACATGATCTCCAGAACAGACCAACCGTAAGCATTATAGCATAGCACATGGAATTAATTGGGAACAAGACCAGCAAATATTTCCCACATTCCTACCGCCAGTGGCGGGCCTAGCATTTCTGTCACGTTGGCATAGACAGAGTGCTTTTTTAGCATTTTTTTTTGACGAAACGTGAAATCCTGAACATTCGCCGTTGACGGCTGTTCCCGGGGAGTTGCCGCCGGAGACAAAATAATAATAATCATATTCAGCAAAAGTAGCATATCAAAATCCACTTTACAAGAACACTTCAGAAAAAATGGCGTTGCTAAATTCCACAATTTGTGCAACTCTAAGCTGCAACACAAAATGCAATCTGCCCGAAATTTTTTTCCGTGACAAAATAGTTAGCTTTCAATGCATGTTAGGAATTCGGAAAACTGTATAGGCCGCATATGCAGTACATTAAAACACGTTATTCCTTTAATACGGTTTATATGCTTCCAACTTTATATACAATTTTCTACTCATTACAAAGTCATTACATACCCTGACTTTCCCTCTGACCCAGCCAGTTCTGAGGCCCTGGGTCCGCTGCAGTTTCGAGCTAAAAGTTCCGATAGTTTTCTTTTTGTTGAAGAGAGAGGGGAGATGGAGATGTCATATACGTGAAAGTCCTGATTGGAGGCCCTGTGCTTTCTCCACATAACTTGAGAATAATAATTGGAATGGTTTGGTCTGGATAAATGCGACCAAGTGTGAGATGACTGTTTCTCTTCCTTCCCACCAGCACTCCTACTCGTACAAATTTAAGTTAGTAGTTACTATGTAGGTCGTATTGAATCGAAAGTCAAAGCCGTGGCAATACAGTGCAGCGCAGGGTTTTGTGCATTTACTTGAACTCATGGGATGTTGGAAACGTATTGGATGTCAATGTTAAAAATCAAGGGTTTGTTTACACGCATAACATTTTGGTATTCTTGTTGAAATTGTTCAATTGAATAAATGTTGTATGTTTATTTGTAATTGTAATATGTATTTTGTAAAAAATCAAGAGAAAACTCAATGGAAAGCAACAATTCGCAGAGGCGAATTCTCTAAGGCTGGGGCTATGCCTCCGCATTACTCGCGAGGGGCTACTTCGGATCCCTCAAATGTGTTTTCGTTATCTTTGGTAATGAGGAACCATAAGTTCTCTCCCTTTTGTTTCATACTAAGAACCGGTCCAGTGATAAATATATGACACAAAGTTTATTAATTAAAGGGATTCCATCCTTTGAGCACTACATTATAACGCCAGGCATGTTCCAATGGTGTGTTTACAAAAAAAAACTAACTGATTGGAGTGATATGGCATCACAGGTTTTTCTCTTCGATATTGATTACAGCCACATTTAGTCGTAACAAATTGTATAGTATCGCGATTCATAATAATCTAAGGCTCCTCATAAAAAAATACTTTTTAAAGAATAAAATCGTAAAATATTTTAAAATTTGTAAGCCATTGTTGGGTCACGCCACATTGTCCTTTCTTATCATAACACTTAACGCATCTTACTGTTCTTCGCATTGGATCCTAGTTAGAAACGATTTTTTTTGAATTTTTTATGAATTTCTCAAAAGTGGAGAAAGTCGTCTAAGACTGTGAACGCTTATGGGAATGCAAAACCTTACACCCCTTCCACTTTTGAGAAATTCATAAAAAATTCAAAAAAAATCGTACAAAGGTGTACAATACGTCAAAATGCTCAGAATTTGAATACCCTTCACATAAAAAATAGAGAGGTGTACAAAAAAAATTTGGTGACCTAGTTGAAAACGTACTTTCTGGGTCAGAATTTTTGACCTTTGACCTTTTCAAAATATCCAAAGGCGGACAACGCCATGCATGTGGAAATTCTGTTTTCTAGCACTGTGCAAAATTTCGGATTTCTATGTCCGGTAATGCGGTGTAGAAAATGATTTTGAAAGGGTGTGTACACTTTTTTTGCACACTGTATATATAAATATTCTTCACTAATAAGTTTTGCAATGCCAAGAAATGTAGCATGCATATTAGTTTCAATTTTTGTATAAGAAAGTAAGATACAGATTTGGCCCCCATGCAGTTCAATAGTAAGGGCTCTGCCCTCAAACACCCTACGAGGGGCTCTGCCCCCGCACTCAACGCGAGGAGCTTTGACCCCGCACTCCCTCCCGAGAATTGTGAATCCGAAAACATGTATCAAAAGTGGACTTCATAATTAAGTTGAATATAAAATCGAAAGTGATTTCGAAAAATGTATGCAATGCATATAAAAAACAATACTTCCGAAATTCACAGTGATCTGGCAGAAAGACTCATCACATTAGTTGCAGAAGGCAGATCTGCCACTAGCACAAGTCATTCAGAATAACAACAGTGCCCATTAATTATAGATGATATAGCGAAATGCCTGGTTCTTAGAGGTCTTCTCCGTCTACTGCGGTTTAACTTAAAAAAGGGCTTTATTGTCTACGGACTGGACGAGTATCAAAATAACCGATTTATAAGTAATTTCTGAAAAAAATCTTTCCCTCCAGACACCCGGCACCCCTAGTTTTGGGACTTTAAGCCTGGGTATTGTTTAGTTTATTCAGTTTCATGAGAGAAAAATCACCAATTTATTAATGATCACTGCCATTCAACAATGGTAGCCTTGCGACTCAGTATACGAAAGACAATACAAATTTTAAGATCAGTATAATGTTATGAAATAGTAAGAATAAATTCTGAATCGAAATCATCAAATAAAAGAAAATGAGGAACTATATACAGCATTTTTAGTTAATTTAGTTAATTTAAATATATATATGTACAGGGAGTAGTACCTATTCGGCCTGGGATGTAACCCAGTGGTGTGGAAAACCGCTTAGGAAAAACCACACTCATACCACTGCTGAGCTCCCCGTATTAAAAATCTTGAATCGGTGTTTTCTCTTCACATTTTGCATATTCATTTTTAGACCATTTTAATATTTTGTACAAATTTTGTTTGACAATTGTTTTCATATTTTGACCGTTTTTGCCTCTTTAGACGCTTTTGCTGTCCATTTGAGCCGATTTTCGGACAATCCTAGAAAGGATTTTGGGGTTCGAACGGGCGAAGTCCCTCTCGGGGGGTGCGGGGGGCAGAGCTCCCCGTATTAAAAATCTTACAGTGTTTTCTCTTCACATTTTGGATATTCGTTTTTAGACAATTTTAATATTTTATTTATTATATTATTCATTATTATCATATCGTTATTCATTATATATTTTATTCGCCCCTTCAAACCCCAAAATTGTTTCTAAGACTGTCCAGAAATCGGCTCAAAAAGGCAAAAGAAGGGTCAAAGAGGGCCATGAAGGGTCAAAATTGTCAAATTTTTTTTCTTCAAAAATCCAAAATTTCGAATGAAAAATTCTCAGGAAAGGGTTTTTAAGAGCGGTGGGCTCCGCCCCCCGCTCCCCCCGCGAAGGGCTACGACACTACAAACCCCAAAATTGTCTTTAAGATTGTTCAAAAATCGTCTCAAGAATTGGCAAATAGTGGTAAATGGGAGCCGAGAAGGGTCAAAGAGGGACATCAATGGTCAAAGAGGACCATGGGGGGTCAAAAAACATATTGTCAAAAAAAATCCAAAGTTTATGAAGAATCTAAAAACTTAAATTTTTTTTTCAAAAATCCTAAATTTTAAAATAGAAATATTATCAGGAGAGGGTTTTTTAAAGGCGTGGCCCCAGCCCCCCGCACCCCCCGCGAGGGGCGTCGCCCCCTCGAACCCCAAAATTTTCTGTAACATTGTTCGAACATCGACTCTAGAATGGGCAAAAAGGTGTCAATGGGGGCCATGAAGGGTCAAAAGCGAAAAACAAATTGTAATAAAAAGAATTTCGAAAGAAATTTTTTCAAAAACCCGAAACTTCGAAAGGAAAATTTAAAAAATCCTAAATTTCAAATGAACAAATTTATACAACAAATACAACATATATTTATTCAGTCGAATAATAAGTATATATACAGCATATAAGTATACATAAATGTGTAGTTGGAGAGGTTGAGTGACCGATTCCTAAATAAATTCAATAATATACGTTCTGCATGTAATAGTGATAATTAGAATGGTAAATATAAATATACAAGGTGAGTCAAAACAGTTTATTCGTTTTCATTTCTTCAATTTTAACTTCATCTTAAAAGTGAGATTGCAGTTTCTTTCAAAATGTCGTTGCGCGTCTTTTGAGCCGAGTTTGACGGTGCTGCATCCAAGCGCGCGGAGTTACTGCGCGCGCGAAGCGCTCTTAGGAAACCCCATTCCTGTCCCAATCAGCTGAAAATCGGCATAATGGTTGATCCAGAAATTCCGAACTATGTTTGAATGGACCACTAAGCTCTAGCGCCCAGGCAAGCTGATTTAGAACGCCTTCTCGTTTTCTGCCATTGTGGATCTAGTGCGCTGTAACTTAGGCGCTAGAGCTTAGTGGTCCATTCAAACATTGTTCAGAATTGCTAGGTCTAACACCACGACTATTTTCAGCCGATTCGGACAGAAATGGATTTACCCAATTGCGTTTCGTGCGCGCCGTAACTTGGCGCGCTTGGTCGCTAGAGCTTAGTGGTCCATCGAAACATTGTTCAGGGTGATGAGGACTACTGCCGTGCTGGTTTTCAGGTGATTTTAACCCAAATGGGGTTCCATATACTTCCAGTGTGATATTTTTATCGACAGCGCGCGCTGTGAGGCGCGTAGCGCAGTCGAATATCGCTCAAAAGACGCGCACTTAAATTTAGTAACAAATGGCTATCTCACTTATAAGATGAAGTTAAAATTAAAGAAATGAAAACGAATATACGGTTGGTTTTGACTCACCCTGTACATTTCTAACAACTGAATTTCGAACACAATATCTAAAAATAAATCAAACTCATACAAAAAGAGAATCACACAAAAATTATTTGAATATTATTTCCAACAATATGGAAAATACCAACTCCATTATTCCAAAAACTCATGAATTCACCCATTTTGTTATTCAAATTCGCAGAAAATAATCTCTCATTGAATTTAATAATTAAGACAAAATCATCACGCCCAGAATTAACAGTGTATGAATCTTGCATAAAAAGTGACCTATGCCAAAACAATGTTCGACAAATGGTGTTTAAAGATATTTTGAACATTTATAAAATATTTCGAATATTTTCAAAATTTCAAAATTTAGAAGGGGCTGAAACTCGACATGATAGATCTCCCGATCCTTAACAATATTCTTTTGGACAACAAAGTGCTAGTGCCACGCGTTTCGGCGCTAGGAACAAACGGCGCATGAAGAGAATTCTCCAGCCATCTGCTCCCATATATAGAAAAGATATGTATGTCGTTCCGCGGGTTCGAGGCGAGCGAAGCGAAGCGTCGTCGCTTCTTAGATTTGTATGCTGTTAGCCCACTAACTATTCGCAATTGTTTTGTTTCTGATATTTAATTCCGAAGTAAGACTCGCCCAGTTTGTTGTCCGCGAGAGATAAAAATGAACATCTTATATTAGATATCAATTAAATTATAATTTTCAACTACTATTGTCAGGGCAAAAAGCGACAGTGCGACACACAAAATGCCTTCAAGTCGAACATAAAAGCTTCGCTACGCTCCGTTCACTACGCACTGCGCTCGCCGAAATGTTTTTAGTTAGTATCAAAATATTCAGCCCCGGCCGGGATAGTAAAGACAAATATTTCTCATACTCTTAGATACAAGGACGCAAAGCATTCAAGCATTCACACGGCACATCTATTAGTTTAATTTAAATTTAAAATGTATATTTCTAGTCGATATACACATACGACAACTTGAATATGTGCCTTAGGCATCCACCACAGTTTTTCGTGTTTTCAATCTTACAGCTCTAGATTTGAGGGTGCCATATAGTGGACGGAGGAGCTTTCTTCCCAGATTTTGGGTCACATGTCGTCATTTGTTACTCTGCCTAGATTGATCTTGCGTCTTTTCAATATTTCAGCAGCAATTGCTGAAGATTCCAATCCTGAAATATGGGTAGAATTAGTCATTTTTATATATTCTACATTTCATTGAAAATTGAACTAATGTAGTGTAAGTTATATAATTACATTACTTACCAACAGCCTTCAAAACAACATTTACATGGATGCATAATCCCTGTCGGACGCAGTTGCAAGAACACTTTCCCAAATTTACCTGTCAATTCAGTAAAAATAGTGAATGAGTTTCGAGTTCCTGTTATTAATATTATGAATTTTTTTAATAAGTAGCGTCTGTCAAACTACTCAACCTGAATTGGTGGTCTTCAGTAGCTATATATATTGTGTTATCTACCTTTTTGAACTTTGTGCCCGGAACTGGAGCAACTTCTGACGTTGTAAATTTGGGTTTATATTTTTACCATATTGAAAACCGGACTATACTATGCGTTTGGATTCATTAGAGACGAGAAATTTGAAATTACTCACATATCGCTTGTTTTCTTCTCCGCCCAGTCCGTAGACAATGAAACACTTTTTTCTTGGATCGAACCGCACTAGACCCTTCTGAACCATCACTCCGAACACTTTAAGTTTCTAAAACCGATTTTAATTGGATTTATTTTTAATGTGCTTAATTCTGAACCATTCCAATGCATTTAACAAGGTAAACTATTCAAATCATAAAAGAGTTCTATGAGGTACCCACAGCATTGGTTATCGTTTGTCACCCAAAGGATGAATCCGAAAACAAATTTTTTTCAAAGTCAAATTCTAACCCGTACGAGGTCACGAAAGGTAATTCTCTTTTAAGTATTGTTAAACTCTGGATTATCGCATCTCAATTTGTTACTTCCCGAATTCAAAATTACGCAAGAGGGCTCGGGGAATGACCATTTGTGACCGGTCGCGTATTGGAATTTCCTTGACAAAAAAATGTTTTCGG
Organism: Protaphorura armata; assembly: GCA_034700305.1. Lineage (NCBI taxonomy): Eukaryota > Metazoa > Arthropoda > Collembola > Poduromorpha > Onychiuridae > Protaphorura > Protaphorura armata. The sequence continues at coordinate 7,236 of JAQIXO010000404.1, forward strand.
GTTAATCATTTTGATAACCCAAGATTCCTAGAAATTTGTTTCGGGTTACCGAACGCTTTTGTCATCCAAATAGTTTACCTTGTAAGTGCATGATAAATTTTGATTCCAATTCTAGAAAGAATTAACACAAAATCCGCAACAGAACCTGATAAAAATCGACTCGTAAATCGTAAAAATCGCCAAAAAATTACAAATATTTAAAGATAATTTCTTAAGATGGGGCGAGCACTATACAACTGAAGAAATGAGAATGTCATAGCGATGGCAGAACCTAAGGTCATATCCAGAGAGCAGGGTGTATCAGATTAATTTGACTCTTATTTGATTCTGGACTTCTGGATTCTGGAAAATTAATGCATGCGCGATATTTCGCCCGTGCGCGGAACTTTGTCCAATTTATATTGGAAATCTGAAATTTCGTCTCCCCACTCAAATGAATTCATTTTATTCATCGCATCGGCGAAAATAGTCATTCGTTTGATATACCCTATCCATCAAAAATTTTATTTTCAAAAGTAAACAAGGAAAAAATCAATTGGTTAGCATGGACCGATCCGGGGTTTTTAACATGCTCCGACAGCACAGAACACTGGAGATAATTCCTGGAGAAAGTGTTCCTTGATTATTGGAGAAACAAGTTGAACGAAGGTAGTGAGTTTGAGTTTTTTTAAGAATTCATCGATAAACTACCGTTATTTTAGGTTAATTTTAAAGTCTCCCATCTCTCCTGGGTTAATCGTGGTTTCTAGATTAATTAAAATGTCGCTGAAAATGTCAACTGTTCTAAAAAAAACGCGAACTCACTACCTTTAGAATCGGCTATTACCAGTCATTTCTAGTTTTTTATGGTGGCGTTGGAGCAATCTTGCTCTCCTGCTCTTAAGTGTGGAGAATATGAACCACGTTATTTCAATAATTAGGTTGAAAAATCCGGCTCAAGATTGTCAAAAGAATTTATCAAAGTCAATAACTCAAATTTAAAGTAATGTAATTTTAGTATCAGAATAAACGGCCCGTGCTTGGATAATAAATAATTAGTAACTATTAAAAGACTTACAGTTACACCGTTTCGTGTGCCCAAGCGCGGGCAAAGGAGTGGAGGTCCCTTTCTCCCAGATTTTGGATCGCATGTCTTCCTTTGAATTCTGCCCAGATTTATATTGCGCCTTTTCAATATTTGGGCAACAATTGCTGAAGATTCCAATCCTGAAATATGGGTAGAATTAGTTACAAAATAAATTCTACATTTTATTTTAAATTGAAACAATACAGTGTAAGTTGCATAATTATACTACTTACCAACAGCCTTCAAAACAGCATATAAATGCATGCATAATCCCTGTCTGACACAGTCACATGAAAATTTTCCTAGATTTACCTGAAAAATAAGTAAAAATAATACGTTCTGAATTTCTGTTATTAGTAGTTATATTTGTGGAATTTGAAATTACTTACAAATCGATTATTTTGATACCCGCCGAGTCCGTAGACAATGAAACCTTTTTTTTTTAAGTCAAACTTCACAAGACCCTCATCAACCAGGCACTTCGCTAGATTATTTATTAACTCTGGACACTGTCGTTTTTTTGTACAAGATGTGCTAGTTGCAGTCTTGCCTTCTCCAACTAATGTGACGAGTCTTTCTGCGAGGTCATTGTCAATTTCTGATGTATCTATTTCGGGTATGTACTGAACATATTTCTCAAAATCACTCTTGATTTTATATTCACCTATCCTTCGAAGTCCATCTCTGATACTTATTAGACAAGACACCTGACGGAAGTATGCGGTGAAGACTAATCTACCAAGATCTGTTTTTTTGTGGGATAGCGTGGTTTTTAGAGAATTGTTTTCAGATTCGGCAGCGTTGTTCGTAATCCCCGATTTCTCGTTGTAAAGATTGAGCGGTTCAAGCATCCATCTTCCACTCGTTTGAATATCTTTGTCTTGGTGCTTTGCATAGTATTCTTTGAATCCTTTGCACCACGTCTTATTTCCTTTTTTTTTATTCTTATCATTCATGAATTTTTTTAAAAGTTCAGAATAATCACATAAACTGTGGCTCTCCAGAAGAGAGAGTGTGTCACTTCTGTATTTGTTTCTAATGGTTTGAAATTTTTTTGAGCCTCCAATATTTTTTTTCGTCCAATCAAAAATATTCTGAAAAAGGGGGAACTTCTTAATACAGTGTGACTCAAAAGTCTCGCACGCCATTTTTTAATGAGGTATTCGAAAACACGGGAATTTCTGAATAAACTGAGAAGTGACAAGTGAACTTTATGAAATAGTAACTTTTTGAGTTCTGGGTTTGTTAATGTGTATATCTCCCCATTTTCTTTTACATTGAAAAAAGAGTCTCGATGGCGTGCATGACATTTAAGCCTCACCGTATACATTAACATGAAAGATGTAACATTTATTTTTTATAAATTCGACAGTTCGATTCTGTTTGATTCCTATGAATTTACTTTCCCTCCTAGGTAATCTCACAAGAGGTAGAATATATTATTTACAGACCAATATATTTATGCGAACCGGAGAGATTCATATTTTCTGTCGCTATTGTTGTTGTACCTAGAAATAATGTTATTAAAGTATACTTACTTTTCTTATGTGGTTCCAACAGAAGAAGTGGTGGGCATTCGGTAGGACCTCTGCGATGGCATTTCTGATGCTCTTCTCTCGGTCTGACACAATAACTGTCGTCACAGAATTAAATGAAGGTACTCGTTTCTGTACGGCTTCAAGCATTGTTTTGTGGTAGCATTGGTCCGAATAAGTGTGGAATAGCTTTGCTACAGGAATTGTAGGGTCAGTAACAAACATGCTGTGCCGTAGTGACAAGGTGGTACAATATGATGGTCCGGTATTATAAGTCGTATCAACGTGAAAAAGAAGGACTTGATTGCATTTCTTGAATACATTGAACAAACTCTCCAGATGAACCAGCAGGTCTATGTGTGCAAAGACAATTTCTACACCATTGGCCAAATTAAATACTGGAATGTGTCCGGGTACGTCGTGTGTGAATGCGTAAACCTCGTACAAATCATCTCTATTTGCTAAACGGGTCATACGAAGATAATTGATGTTCTGGACTTGTTTTTTGTTACGCGGTTGGAATTGGGCTGGCATATCTCTCGTCTCAATTTGGATGCTTCTAGAATTCAAAAGATACGATTACATGAAAGCTTTATTTTTTATAACACTTGCAGATATGACTAGATCTAGGAATTTAAGGAAATAAATATTCTGCCTTCACTCATTTATTTGACGCCACTACTGATATTAATTGATTAAACTTTTTCGTCGCCTAAACATAGATCTCACTTTACTGAAAATCAAAACATCATGATGTACCTGAACGCAGTGACTGGGCCGACGCCCTTTTCCAGTAAGGAAGAGATTCGACTTGTTACGTATTTATGAATACTTCTGTGCGAGAAATCCTGATTGGACTGATTTTCCAATAGACCATTAGCTCCGACTGAATCTAGTTTTGAGAGAGCAGAAAAATATACTCCTTTTTTAAACCTGCACTGCATTTAATATTCTCAAAGTAAGTCTTAATTATTGCCCATTTCAGAATAAATGACCGGATTTCCCGTTGCTCGCTCGTTTTCGTCTGTTTACTTTTGGCAAACATTAAATATTTCCGGAAGCAGTCTAATGGAACTGGAATTTAATTTCTATTTGTTGATAAGGGATACACACTAACGTTTCTTCGATCGCCTCGTCGTTAAACATCCGGCCATTTATTAAAAAATGGACAATAGTTACATTATTTCTGAAAAGGGTCTTTGAAATTGATAACCCATTTGGAAGAATCAACACATGTTTACTACAGAAATATTTCGAATTTTAATTTTTTAAATGTTTATCGTTATGTTTGTCTTTCACAATTATTTAAATGTTTAATTGAATAAAAGTTTTCATTACAGGCGGTTCTTACTTCGCACATTAAAACATACCTGCAATAAAAGAGTTGAAAACTAAGGAATTTATATAACAATAATAGGTTTTGAAATTGACTAGACACAATGGAATACGCATGGGAGAGGCTGTTAAATATGTGAGAAAAGTTTTTCCTATAAAAGAAGCTCGACAGACACCTAATTAATGCGAGGAGTGTGAGAAGAGTTTCACCCGTAAGACTAATTTGTCTGCTCACAACAGAATTCAAAGTGGAGAAACCCCTTGCAATTGAACTAAAGATCAGTGTGAGAAGAGTTTCACGCAGGATCGTAGTTTCTCTGCGCATAAAAGTATTCACACTGGAGAGAAACGAATATATCGTATTCGATAAACATTTCATAAGCTTGACTGGACACATTGGAGATTGACCTTTCAAATTCGACTGTAAGAAGAGTTACTCATCGTCAGATGGTTTGATAAGACAGGAGGATTCACACCGAAGAGAGATCTCACAGTCGTGACATGTGTGATACGAGTATCCCATGGACTGATCGTTTGATGGCGAAACACAGGGGAAAAAATTCCAAAGAAATTTGAAGTCTGAAGAGCTTATGTGCTGTCGTGGGTTTCTCATGAATTTTTCTACGAGGTTTCGGGCGCAGGACAGTTAATTTTGAAACCACTTTGGTTATAACCGGAATTACCGAAACCACAAACTGAATTTGCAATTTATTCGAAATGCCAAGAAATTGTAATTATATGACTTAATAAACTGTGACAAGCACAAGCAGTATGCGAAAGACCTCCCACACTGGCCGTCGAAAGAGATGAGTAGTAAAACTTGATAATGACTTACCGTAGAAAGAAATGAGTAGTAAAACATGATAATCACTTACCGTCGAAAGAAAAGAGTGTAGTGGTAAATCATTACACCACTCACAGTCGAAAGAGATGCGTAGGTCCAAAACACGTCACCACTAACCGCCGAAAGATTTGCGTACGTGTATAGAAACACGACACATCAACACTCAGTCGAATGATTCGAATTGGTGTAATCAAACACGAGACATCACCACTTACAATAGAAAGATTTGAGTAGGCTTAGCGAAATACGTCAACTCACCACTCACAGTCGAAAGATTTGTTTGAATGGACACGACACATTACTACTTACCGCGGAACAAATTTGTGTGAATGAAACACGACACGTGTAGAAACTCGGCAAATCACCACTCAGCGTCAAAGGATTTGTAGAAGTTCTTATAGTAATGCTTGCATTAATGCACGCTGCACGAACAGAGTGCATGGAAGAGGTACATAATCCTGGGTCAAACAAAGTGCCACAAAGAAAGGAATTGCGACAAAGAATTTTCCGGTGGCGATTAAATTAATATTGAATAACATCGAGTAGTAAAGTACCCGAACCGGAAGTCAAAAGTCTGTTATGATAGATATCTGTATGAGACAAGGGCCTCCTGATTACGTATACCAAATATCAGGTCGATCCGATCACTATTGAAGGCAAGACAGACGGAAGCATAGTTAGTCAACATGTTCTATATTTCTACCCGGCTTCCTGGTTAAACCGGAAGTGAAATGTCAGTCATGAAAGTTGTCTATATGGACGAAGGACCCTGGATTACGTTCACCGAATATCAGTTCGATCCGAACACTATTGACGGCAAGACAGGTGGAAGCAGGGTAAACAAAATGTTTCATCTTTGTACCCTGCTTTCGGGTTAAACCGGATGTAAAAATTCTATTGTAAAACATGCCCGGAAGAGCCAAGGCCCACTAATTTATGTATACCAAATATCAGATCGATAAGGTCTAGACCAAAAAGTGCTTATTTGGCCCAGAAATACCACTTTTTTTCTTTTTACGTGTTTGACGAAACGCTCTAATATTATCAGGATGGCTTCGTATAAGCTCTTATAGAATAGGAAACCATGGCTACCTTAGGAAGGTGGTGTAAAAAGAGAAACCCTCAGCAGTGAAACAATCAGGAAGCACAATCAAAAGAAATCGCTGCAACATTTTCAACAGAGTTTCTAACCATGTTCAATAAGATACCGCTTCATATCAGCCGGGATTAAATACCCCTTGTAGTATTCGGAATCGTCCAGCTAACGAACACCCACGGAGCTTTGGCCCAAGGGCCATGCACACCAAATGTGAAGTAATTCGGCCAGAGTGCGCACGAACAAACGAACGACATGGACTATTGTATAGCTACAGCCCTGTGGTCTTTCGCAATAAACAGATTTGCTGGCGCAATGAGTTTTCATTATTTGGAACCGAAACGAAGAACTTTTGATCGATAAGATAAAGGGAAATTTCAATATTCCAAACACACCTCTTTCAATATTATCTACAATATGTAAGGGAAACCGGAATTTATTTGATTCAATTCCTTCTTTGCCTGGCGTTCTGAACGAATTAATAAAATATTATATATATTTTGATTTGGCACTTACAATTGGTCGACCTTCTAGTTTTGCGAACTTTAGCAGAAATGAGTCCAGTTTCCTCTTCAACTACATATTTGCGCTTCCTACTTCCGGTTTTCGAGATGCATTTTTCAATCAAGTCAGAGTTCCCGACGTAACTCACAAGGACGTACGGATTTGTTCCTTCAGGCTTCAGTACGTACGTGTTTCGATAGAACTTTGGAGACTCTGGACCGGCAGGATTATTGATGTAGGACTGATATAATTTTACAGTATCCGAACACCTCTTATCACTCCTAGATTTAGTGTACCCAATCCCATCCCTTAGCCAGTACTTTCCCGCCAAAGCGTTGACTTTGTAAATGTACAACTGTTAAATAATATTTCGCTCCAGTTAAAAATTTTAGCTACAATTTGTATGTATTCTTGATTCAAGATTGACTTAAATAAGTGTTATGTCATTTTAATAAAATAAAATTAATTAATATTACAGCGTTATGGAACTAATCTACCTGGTTGGCCTTTATCATCTCCATCTTCACTACACGTGTCCTCACTACGATATCTTCAGGTGGATTTCTTAGTAGCTCCACGCATTTGCTGTAGTCGTGTTTATTTCTCTTGGAAGAGGTTTTGGTGGAAACTGTGGGTCTTTGTAATATTTTTTCGTATTATAATTCAATTCAATTACATCAATATATCTTGATTTACTCAATCTTATAAACTTTTTAGCTCATAGTTGGATAGATCGAACACAATGTATGTGAAAGTATTTGAATTAATGTTCAAATCTTAATTTAACAATAATTGCAAAACAATAACAACAAAATTGTTTCACAAATCAGCCAAAATTCGTCAGGAATTTAATATAATCTGATGAATCGGTTAAGAAACGGCCTCAAATCGGTTGAAGAATGATATTTAAAATTGTCAGAAATCGGCAATGAAATCATCTAATTGTCTCACAAATGACTCAAAAACTCATCAAATATCAATCTCATTAAACTAACAAACTTTCTAAAAAAATTGCAACGAATCCAGCAATAATTGGCTCAAAAAATGTCAAAAATAGTTAAATTATTATTTGTTGAAAATTGTGAAATCGTTCAAAAATTTGTAATGACATCCAGGGTCAGAGCAACCTATTATTATGTATATTATATTATACATTATTGTTTTGGATCGATAAGTTTCTTTGTCGACTTTTGCATCCTTCATCCTAAAAAAATCCCTCAATGAGATGAACAATTAAGTAAATCTTCAGTTATTACCAATTTTTATTCAGCCAGCATATCTCTACGGAGTAAATAGGAGATATGATATATGAACGAGCATATTAAATTAACGTACCCAATATCTGATTGACAAACTTCCATTTTCAATAGACAGTTGCTTGATCTGTGGGTAGATTTCTAGAATCTCAGCAGCACAAGTTCGGATGGTTTAGTTGGAAAACCTGATAGTCGACTGCATGTTTTTCACTCCCTTATTCGGTATTTCTATGGGAATATGAACGTATTGCTTAGGAAGTTTTCGAAAAGTGTCTGCATCGTTTGCTTTGTTGTAAAAATTAATGTTGCAGTTAGTCGGATCAAATTATTCGGTTTAAAACAATGGTTGAACAAATACTATCTCATATTTTGGAGAAAGTTTCGAATGATAGCCAGTTTACTCTTTTTGTCTCCCCACACCCATTTTTCACAATTTTTAAAATTGTTCAAAACTAAATCGGCACAAATGTTAAAAAGTTCTATTCGACTGTAACGTTCATTTTTGTAATTACGCCAAGAGCAAACACACAATGTGGACCCTTTTCAAAAACTAATGAGTTTTCCTTATTTTGCTGTCACTCTGTTATCAAGTTTGAAACCCACCATATCTATTGCTTTGCAAAACACAAAGTTAAACAGTGGCCTTGTTGTCCGACAACGTTCATTCGGTCTTAAAATTTATACAGCGTATTTTTGTCTTATCTCTTCTCCAAAGTAACTCTTTGTTTTCAGTTTTTGGGATATTTACTACGGACAGAGCTACTCAGAGTACCCTGGCCTTATGCTGTCATAAATGATTGATGGTAGCGTTTACCGTTTTTATGAGTATGTGCCAAACAAATGAGATTGTTCATTGCTCACTGAAGAGAACTGCTAATACCGATTTTCAGCCGATTGGATTTGTCATAGCGCTTCGCGCGCGGTGTAGCTCAGCGCGCATGACCTTAGTGGTCCATTGAAACATTGTTCAATGTGTTAAGTTCAACCACCGTACTGATTTTCAGGTGATTTGAACACAACGAAGGTTTCCGATACCTCCCGCGCAATGCTCTTTTCATAAAACCACACAGAAACCCATCCTAAGTAAGCTATTCACGAATATAAACCCAGTCGAATGCTACATTGATCCAAAGAGCCTGTGTACTACATAGTGTGTTTGTTGATTTGGGCTTTGGCCACATCAAATGAATTCTGATTTGTATTACATTGTACGGGTACTCAAGTATAAACCCCCTCTAGCGGCAGCCTGAATAAACAGAAACCAGTGTACTCAATTCAGGGCTTACAAAAACTGGTATTGGCAGGTGCTACCTTACCATAAATATTACATTGACCAGATTGTCCACCGCAACAGTCCGCAGCGTGTCGACGGTCTTTAAATTTATTTCAATTATAAAAAAATAATACGCCATTAATAAAGATCTGCGATATTTACATTTTTTTTATTTTAATAATTGTATATACAAAGTAGTTTTCCCTACACATATTGTCCACTAAAGTGTGTAGAGATAATTAAGCAAAACAATATCTGCAAACTTGTAAGTCGAAGGGCAGCCAATTGTTTGAATGTGACCAGTCAAGGAAGCTAAACATCTCGGAAGAGAGAAGTGCAGTTGGGCCTTTAAAATGTAAATGTACTGCTAAGAATCTAGTAAATATGTCAACAATCTTGTTATATTGCTGTTGACTTGATACGTTATAATAACTACTTTGCCCAAATCCACACGAATATAAATTATTTGGGTTCCTGTAATATTGAAAAGAAACGTCCAACATATCTTATATGTCAATGCGGATTCCTACCGGGTTTCTTTGATTGGTAAGTGTCATTCCCCAAATCCTGAGCACAATATATAATGTTAATTCAGCGGTTTGACAAGAGTTCCGCCAAAAGAAAAAAATAGTAGTTATGAATAAACTGATTGTATTGCAAAGGATATTAATAATACTTATTTTGAGTAATTTGACTCAATTCTGTCTCCTACGTACTCAAAACAGGACGTCACCTCGATGAGGTGACGTCGCTAGAGTTGATAAATCCGGTTGAAGAGTTTGTTGGAACAAAGAATTCGAATTTGGATTTTATATATTTATTTTGAAGGTGCAGAAAGGGCCAACATTTAAAAAAATGTAAAAAACAATTTTAAAAAATCTTAAAATTGTTCAGAATACGAATATCCAAAATTTGAACAGAAAATTCCGAGGAGAGTTATCTTAAGACGGGGGTCTCTGCCCCCCCCATAATTCCCTAATTTTGTATGTAGCTGTTCGTTGCTGTTGCTGTTGCTGTTGAAAGGTACTTTTAATTTCATTTTAAATCATTGAAAGGCGTAGGAATGAGTGGCATTCCTGATCCGAGAATACGGCGTACATTACATTAATTAATTTTGTGCATAACATAAATGTACAACCATAATCACAAGTCAGAAACACTATCACTCATTTTCCTTGACCTTCAGTTCATATCCAAACAAGATACTTTCTTAAATTAAGAGCGTCCATGCCCTAAGATTCAGAGTCCAATACTTCTTTTAACCTGACCCGATTGAAAAGAGTGAAGAAACTTACAAATAATAATTTAATTTTTGAAACACATTTGTGTTAGTGAATTGTTTAAGTACAACCAAGACGTCATTTGAATTTGTTGACAGCAGTAACCCATATGGAAATTTTTGTACGAAAATATCATGTCCATTGTGAAACGTGAAGACATTTTATTTCATAAAGCCTCAGCATATCAAATGAAACAAAAAACATGGACTGTGCAACAACTTGCAACATTGCATGCAACATTTCCTAAAATAAGAACAAGTCTCAAAGTCGTATCCAGGGAACAACCCGTGTGTGGCAGTTTCTAGCTCCAACAACCAAAATCCGTATTGTCATACTCATAAACTGACGTTGGCCTAAGATCACGGCAGAGATCCCACTTGGGATCCGATTTTAATTAATCGAACAACAGTAATCACTTTAGCCACTTAAATTTCCCTGGGGTATCGCCAAACCGAAATCAAATGTCACATTGTTATTATTGTTCGTCATTCCTTTACAGTCCACATCCCTACTCATTATTTTGAGTGAATTTCAATTTTCCCCTGCTATCTGCGTAATTTCTAGGAAAATCAGGTACAATTTCCCCATCGGTGCTACTGTCACGGGGGTTTGGGTTTATGAATAATTAGCTTAGAAAATCTGATTTATTCGTATTTATTTACTGCATTTGAATAAATTTCTCACTCCTGAGTTATATTTTTCTTTCGTAGTATCATGGTGTGCGTCGATCTATTCTGGCTTATAACTTTAGTTTGCCGATTTTTCTGGACCAAAAACTTGGAGCACTTCCCTCCATGGGTGGCGTTGCTTGGGTTCCGTCTAGCTCTGCAGATGGTCTTCCGCATTGCCAATTTTTGATGGATCCTTTCATTGCCATCTGAAATTTGATTATAATAATAATAGAGTACTCAAGTTTAATTCAATTAGCCGAAAAAAGCCTGACAATTGGACACTGACCGTATACTAATATATTGCACAATCCTAAGCAATTGATAGCCCTGACCTAACCAGGCAGTTTACCCAACTAAACAGCTGGGTAAACGAAATGTAAAGGCTCCATTATGCTAAAATATAATTTTAACACACAATGAAATGCAGACAGATAAGATAATTTATTTCATTATATTGCAGAAAAAATGAACGAATTGGCCTAGAAAGAACACAACGCTAATTTCTACACTATTTATGCAAAATATATAACCAAAGTTAAAACCATTTTTCGTTTTGAAATATTTGGCTTTGAATTATACCAAACAAGTTAGTTTATTTCAGAATTTGATCAAAAGAAGAATTACAATTAAACTTTAATTTTACCATAATCACTATGACAGTGATCTGAAGTTTTAGAAATTTGAAATAGTTATGCGAACTGAAACTGCACACTTACAAGGGGATGCTATGAGCTGACAACGAGGACCTTGGTACGCCATATTTTTTTTCGGGTGCCCTGGCATGCCATGAGTAGGGTTTCGTCAATATTTTCGTGTAAGAGTGAGAACAACTCAAGATACTAATTTTTGAAGTTTTACCCCATAAGCTTAACCCATACGGGCAAGGAAGTCTGCAAACTGCCACCGCAACCTTGCCCGTATGGGTTAAGCTTATGGAGTAAAACTTCAAAGATTAGTATCTTGAGTTGTTCTCACTCTTACACGAAAATATTGACTAAACCTTACTCAGGGCATGCCAGGTCACCCGAAAAAAAATATGGCGTACCAAGGTCCTCGTGGTCAGCTCATAGCATTCCCTTGTTAGAGTAAGCCGGTAGGATTTTTATTGGTAAATACTTACCAACGGTTTTGTTCTTGAAACATCCTAATACCTCCTGAATATAACGCTCTCTCCTCTCTACTACTATCTTGCTATTCCCATGTGGAGGTGGAATGGTTTTCATGGGATCAAATTTCCCACGATAATTCACGAGCACATAAGGGTACGCTGCACTATGCATTCGGAATTCGTACCGTCTAAAATTTACGGACTTCGTATGTCGAATTTTGAAATCATATTTCGTCATGACTTTGACATGACGTTTTGGAAGTTTCTCCGTCCTGTGCGATTTCCACTCAAACCCGTCATACCGCCAGTAGTTTTCTATTTCGTCATTGATCTTGTAGACATAGATCTGTAGAATAAGAAGAAATAATGGTTAAAGTTATTTATAATTGTAAGTTATAATCATAAAAGTTTAAAATGTAATAATAATAATACATAAAAATAAAATTTTCATATAATCGTTTTCAATTTTAAAACGTTTTATTAAATATTAAAACAAGATTGCGTGGGGCAATTTTCCCAGAACTAAATATAATTTATGAGAAAGAAGTTCGAATGTACTATCAAAAAATGTTTTGTTACCTGTTTTGACTTTATTTTGTCCATACGTGGAAGCGTTTTGCTTATTTTGGTGCGGTCTGGATTCTCTAGAATAATTTTGCAGATTTTGTATCCAGGTGCTCCATGGCCGTACACAATAGAACGTCTCATCTTCCGACCTCTCTTCAGACCTTTCAATATAAAGAGTAAAAACGTGTCAAATTTCTGGTCTGACCTGAAGGTTTGGAATAAAAGTAATTCTGAAATTAATTTTGTAAATGATATTGTAATAATTGTAATTTTGATAATAAAATTTTGAAATTTGAAAATTGAAACAGTTGAGCGAAGGACTGACAATTGTCACTGAAATTAATTTGCAGTCGAAAATTGTTTGTATAATGCATCCAGAGAAGATAATATCTGTGAAACTGTATTCTACTCATCCCTTCCTAAGGTCTGAATTAGACTGATGCATACTGTACAGCTAAATTATTTTAATTGTTGGAGTTTCTCATTTCTTGATTCCCTCCATCGTTTCTACTAATAAACTATTTCGCTCACTTTGCATTTGAAAAATCTGAAAATATGCCATATTCAGGTTTCAGGCTATTTTTAAAACATCCAGCTTTTAACTTTCTTGTGAGGTATGAAATTTACATTTCAAGTTATTTCTTTCTCTCTACTTCATTTGTTCAACAATACGACAAATGTTATACCCAATACGTGAACTGTGTGTAAAAATAAAATTCCTACACTGTAATATAGTTAAAATACAGTTATAGTAATAGAGTTAAAAAATAATGGTAAATTGGGCGCTTTATTTGGGAATCTGTAACAAATGTTAAAATACACTAAAAATTGGTTTACGTGAACTTTGTCTTCAGTCCACTTCGAGCAAATGATCCCACACGGTTTTAACTGCGGTGCACGTTTGAATCAAAACTATCGTCTCACAACATCACAGCCCAATCGGAGAGGAACAAAATGAGTTTTGAGTTGTCGTTTTATAGGCTCCTTGTATTCTCCCATTATTCACAGATCTCTCATCTTGACAAAGTTTCCGTTGAACAAGTTTCCAATAACAGCACTACATTGCAGCAATATATTGTACATTTTGGAAAGGTTTAGCAACGGACACGACGATCCGTCACTAACTAATTAGACAGTTTAGAGTGAACGAGATAAGGAACTCACAAGGGAACGGTACCAACTGTTGGTCGAGTTGAGTGTCTCCACCGATACTACCTTGAAGACCATCCAAAATAATGGTGTTGTGCAAAATTTTAGATCTGAAAAATGCGATTTTTAACGAATTTTGAACAAAAATCTCCCAATGTGAAACTGAAATTTTCATGGGTTATTTTGCATGCTATTTTCTGGAAAATTCATTTCAAGTCCATGTGGAGGGAT
>JAQIXO010000405.1:0-21138 GCA_034700305.1 Protaphorura armata
TGGAATCGTACCCCGAGCACCAACAAGCAACCCCATTACCTCCAAACTCTTCAATTGATAACGACTGAGAAGGAAAGAAATACAAGGGGAATATGTTTTTCTTTTCCATATGAACATTCACCGGCTGATTTTTGTCAGTTTCGAATCTCACTGTGGGATCTAAAATGTAACCATCTAATGTAACAGGGTCAAACACAGTTCTGTCGGCGGTGATTTCTCCAGGCATTCTTAAGAACTATTGAACTGCACTGTACTCATCCGGCCCGACTTAATAATAATGCATTAACTTTGAGGACACACAAAATGGCCATTAAACCTAGTAATGCTGGTATTACATTACCGAGCAATAATAAATACAATACAACTTTGTTAAAAATTGGCCCTAAGAGAGATAACAATATAATATATAAAAATCTATTTAGTCGTAGAAAAGGGGTAAGATTTCCATTCTGGTTCATAATGTGCAATGACATGTATATCTTCGCAATCTCCATTGACGGTAATTGAAACAATCTTGAATTTTGTCTTAATTCCACCAGCCAAAAATTTAAAGAGTCCACTCGTAAACATTCAACTTGGAGAGGGACCATAAAAGGAATCATACCACATTTCATTACGATAACCAAAAATATTGAGGTGAAGAGGAGAATTGTTCACATTGAGAATTGCAAAACAATGACGTCAAAATAGCGATACAAATATGTACGAAGTATATAATTTTCATCAATAAATACATATGTGCCAGCGACAAAGGATGCAAATGTGCCGAGTATCTCGGATATATTGAATGCTCTGGTGTAAAATGACCCTTGAGTTTGAAGTTGATTTTCTTGACGTATTGACAGCAGGCGATCTGAAAATGCAACTAAACCTATGAATGCTCACATTAACCGACATTCTCGTTGTAATTCGTAATGAGCTGTATTGTAATGTAATTGTAACTCATATTATGTAGTATTAACACTGAAATAAACCCATTGAAATTGAATTGAAGACAGAAATCCGATGCACGATTGATTAGCGGCGTGTGGGGATTCAACACATACACATAAATTACAATTTTTACAAGAAAACGACCAATCAAAAGATTTCCTCCAAGAACAGCTGAGATATCACTGAGGTACGTCACACCACGTGACGAGAAAGTCAACCCATTAGAGGAATCATGTTTCGATAACGACTTCATTCCCCAAACACCCGATTCTCAATAGGCTTTCTCTATCTGCATGTATTTCTGCCCTTTCTCTGAGTGGATTTTCCTTAGGTTTCTCCACTACTGGAAAACCGTCAATTCTGGAATTTTTTTTGACCCAGGATTTTCAATCAAGAGAATATTTGCCCCATGATCGCCCAACTCGATTTTTAAATTAAAACTCTTTCCCTGACATTTGAATATTTTTCTGAAGTTGGGATGAAATTAATTTTATAAGGTTTTAACTAATTCAATTTTTGATTTACATTGTCTTCATTTTTATTGAATTAGAAACTGCAATAACAAACGCGAACTCATATTTGTATGCTCATGGCCCTTTGACTTCTATTCATCATTGCGTCTCAGAATTGGAACAGAAAATGATTGGTCAAATAGGTCAATCCGTTTAATCCACAGTTTTTTAAAAATATATTTCTCTGAAAATTTGAACTTACTAAAAAATGCAAGCCAAAATACCCTTAGCTTGCGTGTTCGATTTTGGCGCTTCAGGAGCGCCAAAGTGTTTGTGTCTGTGTTGAATCCCTCAGCGTCGTTGCTTACAGTCATAGTTGAGAGAAACCCTATGTTTTCTAATACTCTCTGCAAATGTCTAGCAATAGAACTAGAGAAAAACGGCTGAGCCAATTCAACACCAGTACAATGTTTCACTGCCCTTGTGCTTAAGGAATAAATTAAACATTGATTTAATTTTATCTAATTTACTAACCTTTGAGACGCTTGTCAATGAAGACACATTCGTTGACTAATTGACGACATTCCTCCAAAATCTGTGGTGTTCGAAGGAATAAGGTCAAAATCGAAAGAACAGTTCCGCCGAGGAGAACTGTAATATTCACAATCATTATACTCGTTGGTATACGTGTTTTAAAGATGAACACATCAACTACAAACGAGATTCCTAAAAATGCTATTATTGCAGGAAGTAATATGCAGTATATTCTGTGTAGTGCATAACGGTTTTTATTTTTTGGAGGAAGGAAAACCATTCGATTCGAATCATAGTCAAACGGCATAAAATTAAATAAAATATATATCTTTGCAATGAAGTTAAATATCTTATAACTGGTTTTCGTAAGCATTGTGGAAAGTTCAATAACTTTTGTATTTTTATGTTCTTCGAAATATCTTAATTCTTGATGAGAGAATATTTAGAACTGAGCAGCGAAACAAGAGTAGAACGAATGTGAAGACGTCGACGTCACTCCAGTGGTGATACCAGTTGCTTGAAAATAATGTGGTGCGAGTCGGTTCTGTAATCAACAGAGCTCTACGGTTCGGGGAGTCATGCTACCAGCCTTCGAAGCTCTGTCTTGTTACATTTCAATTTCGGATTAAAACTTTTTTCCGAACCGTGTCCACGTCAGGTTTTACGGCATCTATTAACGTAATGAAATTTCGATTTATTGAACTCATTTTGAAATTAAATTTTCAATTGTTTATTCCTTGTACATTTTATTAGGATTTATGACGTATATCCCGCACAAGAACTTTTGCATAAATCCAATTACATTTACAAGCTCTTATTCTCCATAAATTTTTGAGTGCCAAAGCATACCGTTCAAAGGGCAGAACAAAAGCCGTCAGCCAGATTTGGCAGCAATTTTGCACAGTGTCGTAATATTTTACATAGTATGTGTTTTTCATTTTATTTAGTACTTTGCTTTTGTCATTTACTCTATGGCTACCAGGTCCTGGCCCGTGACAAATCGAAGTAGTCTCACCGGACATATATGGTATTTCATTTTCTTATAATTTTAATAATTTTTGTACTTAGACCTCTTCTTTGTTTGAATTTTATGGGATAGACAGAATTTTCTTACTTATTGTTAGAACAAATTAAAATAACCAATGTATTGTTAAACAGAATCATTAGTCACGAAATCTGATTCTTGTCAATTTACTCATACTCAAATTTCCAGACATGCACCTTGCGACTCGTCTGGAAATCAAGAAATCTTAAGGCTAACAAAGTGCTTGTTCTCAACTATTGATTTTCTTTCTAACAAATTACGTAAGGTTACATCCTCCGCTTGACTTGGACAAGAATTCAAATCATTTGTCTCCAACATTGTGTATTCCTGTGAATAAAATTTCAGCTGAATCATAATAATACTTCGTCAACTTAAGTACTTTTCTAATTGTTCATTGTAATTTTCACCTCATGGACTTGCGCAGCATTCAGTGCCGTCATCACCAGTTTTTTCATAGTGGAGAAGTTAGGACGGTCCTCAGGGGTCTTACGCCAGCAAGAGTCCATGACATTGATTCTGCAAAAAAAAACGACCGAGAAATACTAAAGTGTCTTCGAGTACTCTAACAACAGTGGCGAATCATACATGCTCTTCGAAGCAAGTTTGGGTGAATGCAGGCGGAGTCCATTGGATAATTTGGATGCGAAATCTGTTGTGTATGACATTCCAGGATAAGGAGTGTCGCCCATAGTAAACATCTCCCATAGAGTCACGCCAAATGCCCATACATCAGTTTTGTGAGTGAATTCTAATCTCTCGAGTGATTCAATTGCCATCCATCGCCAAGGCAATGGTTCCTAAATAAAATAGTATCATGGCAAACATACCTATTTTAATTCTATAGAAAATAGACATCACATTTACCTCATCCTTTTTGACACAAATCACATACTCGCAGAGCTTCCTGGACAGTCCAAAATCACTGACCTTGGCTTCAAGATTTTCAGTAAGGAGAACATTCCTTGCGGCTAGATCACCATGTACAACCTTGGAGTGTTTCAAATTAATTAATTTTTACTGGACGAATACGAATCGTGAGACAAAATTTGACTTACGTGTTTCTTTTCCAAATAGTCCATCGCCAAGCATATCTGATGTGCCCATGTCGTCAACTGATGAGTCAGGGTTGGCTCTTTAGTTTCCTTGACGTCTCTATTCTTGGCTAACCATTCTGACAAACATCCATTGGGACAGAGTTCCACGACCACATTCAATACCCCTGCAATTGAAAATAAAATTGTAGAACCACGTACTATTAATTCCATTAGTTGGACTTACCTTTATGTAAATATTTAGTCTGAGCTCCTATGAGAGACACGAGGTGTTCATGTTTCCCCAAATACATAATTGTTTTCAATTCAGACATTAATCCCAACAAGTCCTCTCTTTTCGGGTGATCCGCTTTCAATGTTTTGACGGCAACGGATTTCTCTAAATGAATCCCTTTGAATACAATTCCAAATTCCCCACTTCCAAGCATGTCGTATTTGTCTAATTTTTGAGTAGTTAATAAATTAATGCATTCAATTTGAATATACATATAATATTTAAAATACGTCACCGATTATAAGGTCTCCGTCTCCTATTTCGTAGGATTTGTTGTAAGGGATGTGAGAAGAAGGATTTTCATTTTCGTAATCAGATTCGCTTTGTTTTTCATCATCATTAAAAAATGCCATTAATTCCTCTTTAGAAAGTATGTTCTAAAAATTCAAAAATATTATTGAGTATTACAATTCATGATATTTTTATGTATATTTATTTTACCTTTTGTCTCATAAACATTATGATGACCACTAAGAAAATTCCTGCAAGAATACAAAGAGTGATTGCAATTGCAAGAATAGCGTTGGTGTTCGTTTTACTGTTGCCATCTCCCTTTTTGTTTGATTTGATAGCCTCCACTATTTTCTCAACATAAGAATAATCATCATCAGTCCCCACTCTTCGCCATAGACCAAGATGAGCCAGTGCTCCATGTCTCCCCTCCGGTGAACTCAAGTCCTTAACATTATAGTTATTTATGTAAGGCTGGTCAAAGGCTTCGAAGAAAACTGTTTTGATTTTATTCTCCAAACTCCATTTTGTAACGGTGGACCATACGAATCGGAGATTAGGAATTGAAATCGAATCAAGCCCAGAAATTTGATCAACTCCATCACTAGGCCATGCAAATGGTCCAAAGGAAACCTCAAAATTTGGATTCCATGATTGAAATGTGTTCGTCCAATTTGAAACATATACCATAGTCTCCGGAAAAGTTTTGATGCTTCCTTGATCATCATAAAAGAAAGGGAGCCTGTCACAAATCACGTAGTCTCCACGTAAAGCAATTTGTTTTAAAATGTTGTTCATTGGAGAACCGGTTCCAATGTCTTCACAGGATATCATAGCTCCAACTCTAATCCCTGCTTTCTTGGTCGTATCGATTTTCACAGGAGCTCAACATTATAGTAACTCCTGAGTCGATGAATCAATAGCAAGGATGTGACAGTGTTGGGATAAATTTTGTTTGCATTTTTGACAGCGTCGAGTGCATCGGTGAATTCTTGGTCAATGAATTTTTCCAGTCTTAAATAATGATTCATTCCTTGAGTGAGTGAGATTGTCAATTTTTTGTCTTCCGCATTTATTTCGGCTGCTGCTCTTGCAATCAATCCACTCGATCCAAAATAAGTTCCGTAACCCTTTCCTGTAATTTAAATTAAATGTGCGTGCGTAGGGATAACTGTAACTGTAACTATTGTCTTACCAGTCACGCCCATCCCGAAAGTAATTACGTTTTTGAATTTCGTTGAAATTACTCTGAGCATAATTTTGATTTCATTTACAGTGTAAGAATCGAACGGAGGGAGTGTGTAGGTGTCATTCTCAGCTTCAGTCCAATTTTTTACATAAGGACTGAACAGAACAGAAGTGTAATTATTACCGATGATTCCATTTTCCAAAATGAGTAGCTAAATGAAGAGAAAATATTTTAAGTACGAAAAGAGATCAATTTGAAAGAATTCATTCTGTGTTAAAAAAGTATTAAAAATTAGAATACTTACGTCTACTGAAAAAATGAGTACGCAGAACGTAATAACGAGATTTGTGAGAAAAGACATTGTCGTATCCACAATTAAATTGCGTGAACTAAAAGTTTTCTGGAAGAGTCAGTTAATTTATTCATGTATTACACATCCGGTATAGTCTTACTCCATTTTAACCTTAACCTTAACCTTTAGCATTGGATACAATTCATGGGAGAAAGAGTCGGAAGGATGTGGTGTGGATGACTTTTCCGCTAACTTTGACTCAGATTGGATAAAATATATTACATAATAATTTTGTACAAGAAATTTCGAGGTCCCGGTCGCTTAAGGTTACTCATGTTCGCTCTCGCAATTCTCAACTGTGGTCAGTAAATTCATCACTTCTTCAAATGTTAGACGATCAACGGGGTCGCTTTGCCAGCAAGATTCCATGATTTGGTAACTACAAAAACAATGTCATGAATGCTAATGTACTTAAGCAGAAAATATGTATAAGGTAAAAGTACATGTTTTGTGGTGCAAGGTTGGGGCAACGTAAACGGAGGCCGTCAGACAATTTGGAATGAAAATCTGTTGTGTGCTCTATCCCGCCATAGGGAGTGTCACCCAAACTATACATTTCCCAAAGAGTAACTCCGAATGCCCACACATCAGACTTGTGACTGAATTCTATCCTTCTCAATGATTCAATGGCCATCCAACGCCATGGTAGGGGTTCCTAGACAAAAATATTATATTTATAACCAATTGGCATATTCCCGGTACCGGTATGCCTAAGCATATAGAAAGACACCTGATTTTTCTTGACATATACTGCATATTCGTACAACTTGCGAGACAGACCAAAATCCCCAACTTTGGCCACATTATCTCCCGTGAGAAGTACATTCCTTGTCGCTAGATCAGCATGGATAACCTGTGCATTTAAAATTATTAGTTTAAGTATTTGTAAAACTTTTACTAACATATAGTTTGCATTGCGATACTTTTTTGTCTTCCAAGAATTTCATCCCAACGCAAATTTGGTTTGCCCACAGAAGGAGTTGATGAGTAAGTTTGGATTCATCTGAATTCCCGGTTACATCATACTTAGACTTATAATCTGCAAGCCATCCCGCCAAACTCCCACCCTTGCACAGTTCAACGATTACATTGAGTAACCCTAAAAAATTAAAGTCTCATCATTCGTATGTAAAATTGTGATAATTAAAAACTGATGCAACTGGACAAACCGAATCGAAGACATTTTGTCTGTGCTCCAACAAGAGAAACAAGGTTTGGATGTTTTCCCAAGTGAATCATTGTTTTCAGCTCTGACAAAAGAGTTATAATGTATGCCTTCTCTGCTCCAGAGTGCAATGTCTTAATTGCTACGGCTTCTCCATTGAGTACCCCGCGGAAAACAATTCCGAAGGCACCGAGTCCCAGAATGTCTGACTTGTCTAAATTTATCAATGAATTACTATGGATATTTTCTTGTTAATTCGTATTTTTACCAATCATGATGTCCGAATCTTTGATTTCTAATGATATGTCGTATGTCGAGAAAGCATGAGTTCCAACCTCCGAATCACTTCTCTCATTCAGGATTGCATTTATTTCTTCTTGTGTAATGACATCCTGTGTGTAAATGTAAAATAAAAACTTGCATGAGTCCTTTTACTTACACTAACTTTCAGTACTCCACGGTGTGTCATTATCTTACACATGTGACGAACTTACCTTTCTCTTCAAGAAAACCTGAAAGATGGCCACTCCGACTATGAAAATCAACACAATAGTTGTGCCAACGACAATAAATACAGTGGTCCCACTTCCGTCATCACTTGTTTTAAAAGAATGTGTCGAGTTATCAGTTATAGGCTCTGTCTTCTCAATATTTGAATAAATGTCATCATTACTCAATCGTTTCCAAAGACCCCCGTGACTCTGAGTTCCATACTTTCCACTGGAATTGCTTTTGTCTTGTATATTATAATTATTTTTATAGGGTTGATCAAATGCATCTATTAAACTGGAACGTGTTTTATGTTTGAGACTCCATTTTGACACTTGTGCCCAAAGCCAACGAAGATTCTTGACAGTGTGTTCATTTGGATTCTTATAGGAACTGATTCCATAGCTAGACCAGCCGATAGGTCCAAGAATGACGTCAACGTTAGGATTTGCAGATTTGATAGACGCTTGATATTTTAAAAAGTCCTGTGCTGCACTTTCAAAGGCACCTTCAAGGGGTTGGTATTGTGGATAAGAGTAGTAAATGAGTACAATTGTACACATGATGAAATCAGAGTGTCGAGCTATTTCTTGTAAAAGTGTTTGGTTGGGTTGTTCGTCTTCAATTAACGCACAAAATAATTCTGCCCCAATCTTGAGTCCCATAGCCCTTAGAATTCCTTTTTGTGTTTGCAAAGTTTTTACTAATTCTGGGCTGATGTCCGGTGTTCGTGTTTGATGGAACACTAACTCTTGAACTGTACCAGGATACACGGAATTTGCAGATCTGATAGCAAGTAATGCGTTTTCATATTCTCGACGTCGTATCTCGGGTGATGTATAAAATTCAAAATTTACTCCTTGTGTGACCATAATGGTTAACCTACCATCCTCTGCGTTGATCTCCGCGGCAGCTTTTGCTATGAGACAATTGGACCGGGCGTCTTCCCATTTGTCAAGGGTGTTCACATTTCCACCTAATATGAAAATACACACTTATTTAGTTTCTTAGAAGTTTCAGTGAATTAAGTAATATACGTACTATCAACCCCCATGTCACGTGTCACTACGGAGGTAAACTTTGTTGAAATATTTCTGAGCATGACCTTGATTTCTTCAAGACTGTAATTGTTAAAATGATTTGTGACTGAGTAGGTGCCATCATCATCTCTTTCCTAATTTCGGACGTATATGGGCTGAATTGGACTGAGGTGAAGTTGTTGCCAATCTCATTGCTAGAGGAGTGACCTATCTAATTTGGCACGAATGTTCAGTGATTCAGTCAATTAATTTTGTATATCTAAATTGTAGGAAAGCAATAAAAAATACTTACCTGTTTTCCGCAAAGTATGAGATAAATTATAATTTTGACCTCCATATCGAAAAGAGTTCACTTGAGTGTGTGAATGGAAAAATCTGCACTACAGTGTTTCTGTACTGGTGTCATCTTTTACCCTCTTTCCTGTTCTTAAAGTCTAACTTTCCTCAAGAGACAAAATATTGACCACGAATCATCCGGTCAAAAATATTTCCTTGTATATGTATTTGACGGAAAATTGTTGAATCCTCCGGAAACTCACTTTGCAGAGGTCAAGTCAAGTATCATTTCCTGTGTCATGATTAATTTTACAAAAAAATATATGAAATACTGAATTATTACTCTGTAAAAAAAACGAGAAATTAATTTATTCATGTGCACTCACAGGGAAAATCAACGAAGAATAAGAATTAATGAATGATATGAATTAACGCGTTCAATGTACCCGGTTTTATTTTTCAACTATTATTTTAATATGGCTCATGAATCATAAACTAGCTCAAACTAACTCTACGCTTTCTAGACATAATCACAAAACTATGTATTATTATTATTATTCGGTGGCTCCATCTAAGGTCAAGAGCAAAAACACCGCACCTTGGATCAACTGATCCACTAGAGTACCCTTTGCTCTTTTCTCCATGAAATGCAGAATTCCCACAAAACACTTGATGAGTGCGAGTGGCAAGAATTTGAGAACCAGGTGATTCATTCTTTCTTCAGTTTTGTTCTGTTCCTGTGGATCGGTTTGGTTTTGAATGTGTGCCAATTTCTGTTTGAATTCTAAAGACCGCTCATATGCATTAGACAAGAAATGTGATCCTAAAATGAGGATGGCATAGTCAGTTGGTGCACCAATTCCATCAATCAAGTACGTAATGATATGGACTTGTCTGCGGAGTTGAATGAATATGTAAACAAATACCATTGAGGCAATTCCTATCATAAGCTTTATGGCCGGAATGAATAATCTTGAGAGAGTGTTGTTGTGAACCTGGTTGAGAATGGAATGCCTAGTATGCATTTGTGCCTTCTTCCGGTGTGACGCAATCATGCCTACGATTTGTAAACACTAGAGCATTATTCCGATAATGCTCTAATGTTTACTCCAATGCGTTGACTTCTTGACTTCAATAAATACTTGTGTTAACCTCAACCAGAATACTAGAATACCTGCAAAGGAATGCGAAGGTAATGATGAACAATAGAATGAACAAAACAGCATGCAACATGGGGAACATCTGAAATAAGACAATCACCAGAAAAATAGAATTCGTCGGAGCGAAGGCATTTTGTTTAAATTATTTGGTAGATGGTGCGTGCCAGATATTTCGATTGACGGAATTTAAGTCTCTTTAATAGGATATAACTATGGAGATACTGGTATATTGACATACCAAATAAATATTGAACATACTACGAATAGCTTTCGCCCAATGCCATGATTGCGCAGCCACTTTCTCAGATATTCATTTGATCATTAAGCATCAGGTCTCTAATTGCTAATGTCCACATCAAAAGTTTCTAAGTTACAACCCCTTAAATGCTTTCTATAAGTTTGGGCATGCTGACGCACTTATGATGTAAATCGCTGTAGCATACGAAAGCAGCCGAGCCGTATAATTATTTTGAATCGCTATCGGTTATGGAGGCGAGACAATACGTCGTAATATTTGGTCTACAATTATCTTAAATTCAATGAGTACGTAACGTAAACTAGGTTTTCAAAATCCAATTATGAGTGCTTACAGTTAAGTTCGACAATGCGAAAGTTTTAATTATGAAGTCGTGTTTCATAATTATACTTATACAGAGTAAATGATTTAATGACATCAACCTATCCGCTCGCGTATTTAGCTGTAATGTCCGTTCCGATGAATGAAACCTAAACGTGTTCCGGACTGCTGTGTTTGACTCAATAAGTTTTGAAGTTCACGAAAACATTACATAGCAAAGCATGGGGTCCAACTTTGTATCAAATAACACGGATTACACACACTGTGGATACTGATGCGTGAAATATATACTATTGTGTGTTTTATCCTTTCCTTCAGAATTTTGTTATTTGGCGTCAGGCAACCCTCACAGTCACAGGGTTTCACTATCGAAACATTAAAGTACTATTTCTTCCTAGAAAATGTACTTGTATACTAGCACTTCTCATCATGAGTAGTACCGTCAGGATTCGGATTTGGCACCTCACACAGACGTGGTGTGCTAAAAGGGTTTCTTGGTAGGGGTTATTTAACGCATGCAAACAAAAAGTTCCAACGAACTTGTCCCAATTCGATACAAAAAACAACTGCGAATAATTTCCAGCGAATTTCATGAAAGAATTTTTTTCTGCAGCAGTAATTTTTTTTGTCTGCATTGTCATTAAGATAACTATGATGATCTCATACATACTCTCTTACTGTATTTATTGAATGTGACTACACAAGTCAACAGTTTTCAAGTACTTTAATATTGACATAACTAATTGATTCTGAAACATAAGGCGTACTCCTGGGTTGCGCTGAGCGTTTGAAATAGTTTGTACTTGAACTTGCGTTGCGACAGGACGAAGAAAATGGTACACATAAAACAGTTTTTCATTTATTTCACAATCAAAATTATATTGTTCTGTTCAATACCATTTTGTTGGTGTTTTCTTCAAACCAATAATTTTGGTGGCTTTGATACTCAAATGTAATTTCTAATAATATTTTTACGAAAAATAGAAATCTTTAAATATCTAAATAAACTAAAAACTTTCAGAGACCAATTCTGTGACGGTCTTTCGCCGAACGAGTTACACACTCAGCGTTATCATCAACCAACTAGGAAATGTTACAGAGTTGGAGACAAAGGTCCATGTGGTCGGTATATGAAATTCTTCGCTGAAGAAGATAATGCTGTGTTTGGACAGTGTGACTGTGACTATTACAACATAATGGAACGAATGCTGATTTACCATGAACCGACACAACAGTGTTATTTTGTCATGACTCAGGTTAGTGACTACATGGTGGTTCATAACTGTTTACACACCAAATCTAACGGCTAGAATTGTATTCTGTGAAAACTTTCTCAAAAGTGCATATTTTTATAGGGATACTGCCGACCAGGTTATCATCTGGTTTTCATGGATGCCTTCGAGCCCACCTGTGTCTGGAACACCTGTCAATTTGTCCAGCAACGTTGGAACTATGCTTCAAATAAACCAACAGAAATTGTTCCCTTTAAAAACTATTGCGCTCGTTTAGACGAACCATCAACACTTTGTAATGACAATGCAGTTGTTACCTTTGTTCTAAAAAGTCCATTTCCCCAATGCGGGGAACGAAGGAAACCTCGGCGTGTGGGTTTTGGAGACCTAGATAAAAAATTGAAATGTGCTCATGGGAGTAGATACAGTGCTATTACCGGCAAGTGTTGGAGCATGCTCAGATTTGGATTCGGAGTTCAAAGGTCGTCGGTCCGTCCGGTACATCCGGTCGGAAGTATATAAAGTTCTATTGCCGGCAACGAACAAGCTCAGTCTTGGAGGATAATATGTTTGTACATAGACTCTTGTGCATGTTAGGATTATGTACACTTTCACCAATGCATTTCCTGGAATATGTACAATAATTGTTATTCTTCAATTTCGTCATAAAATGTATTCTAATAAATATTCACTCAATGAAAGATTACCATCGAAATTCAACCATTCATTTTACGGGAAGTTTACAGGAAATGAAATGATAATTTGCGAAAATATTATGTACTTTTTTATATATATTTATAATATATAAATGTTGGATTTGGCGAATATTGGCATTGCCAACCTCTGTCAATCTTTTTCTTCAAAATGGGCTAATGAATTTCATTTAAACTAATTAATGTTGCCATAAGGCACGTCGATATCAGCATTCTTCTCAAACTAACGAAATTTCAATTTAGTTAATCTGCGGTAAAATTAACCAGTACATTTGATTTGTATCACTCTTCTGCCATATCGTTAATTATTCTGGGCATGATTCAAGGTCACGGCTTGTACTTTCTCTTTTAAAAAAATCATTTTCAGTGTTCTTTGTTTCAGTTCCTGTTGAGAAAATATGGATAGACATCGTTTGAGAGAACAACTGCACAAATTAGTTGAAGTAAAAAACTTAAATATACTCCCAAATTTGAAATGAATTGAGTTGAATTTATGTGAAAATTACTTTGTCGAATTTAGATTCCATTCGATTCGATTCAAAATACAGTCGGTACTTTGTCATGGAACTCAAGAAGAATGTTTTTGTGACCAAATTAATGGAATATTTGTTTACAAATCCAATGATTCAAACTCAAACTGACAAGGGCTGTATAGACATCAACGGGTTTTGTCCTTGATTCGATTCTTTGTTAGTGTGATAATCCAAAGCATTCAAACATGCAAGTATACAAATTGCGTGCCGTATCTTGTCGTTTCCGTTTAAACTCAGAGCCGACACGGCACGACCCGTTGACACCTCTAATCATAAGCTAATTAATACATTGTGGAAAAACATTGTGAAGATTCCGCCCCAAGACCATCACTGTCCGTTGCCATAACCTCCGTATTTATGTTCTGATTAGTCACAGTGTACTTCTGGCCTTGTGTGTAGTAGTAGTGAGAGTCACTTCAATTTTAAACTTGTGTGTAGTTGCCACATTTCCGTTGTCAAACCCAAGCCAAATTGATTTTAATATTTTACAAATTAAAAAATCACATAATGAAAATGGTTAATTAATTGTAATGCATAAAAATGATACACCTAGGAAATAAAATTGCTTAGTTATAAAAATTGGTATTATTAATTTGAATTTCTATTAGCTATAGCTATTAGAATAAGCCATAGTGCAGTAGAAGGAAGACCTTCACAATCACAATTCACACACATTTTTGGACTTCCTGCGTTAAAACAGTGTATTTTTGTCTAATCAGCTTGTCATGTTAATTTTATTAATTCACTGAGTAAACAATAGCATTTAAGGCAGCTAATTGTAATTTAAATTATACAATGTATTTATAATTCTGGAGTGCAGATTAGATTAGCACTTGAGCAAAGTTTATTCAAAGGTCAAGATGACAAAGGTGAAAGAATTGAAATAAAAATTCTGATTTTTGTTTGTATTATTACAATGACAACCGTTTTGTATATTTGCATACATTTCATACCTAAGTTTTGACATGAACATGACTTTTGGCTAATAAGGAACAAGTATGAAGAGAAGAAAATTAAATAAAATTGTGTTTTTAACACATAGTTAGTACTCCTTCCTTGAAGTTCGGGCGCACGACATGTCAATGTCGTCAACTTTGCCCAGTTTTTGCGTTTTATTTTTACTACATGTACACAACAAGTACTTTTCAACTACAGGGTTCCACACAAGTTTTCTGACTAAATCTAATGAATGTAACATTTTATTCATACTGATTTTATCGTGAAGAAAAAGCACAATTGGGACCCTGTAATTTAAATTCGATCGAAAAATCAAAGTAAACAAAATTATTCTCAGAAATACGTATATGGCACAGAAATAATGCATGAGGAATTAGAACGCAAAAAAATCCATAAATGCGGAGAACGTTTGACCTTGACTTATGACATTGACACTGGAAAATTGTGTTGTATTGCATGTATTCAGGAATTTTTGCATGTTAAGAATTCCCTACTACTAAACTACTACTTGACTTGTCCATCTGCTTTTGGCTAAAGCTAAAAACGCAAATGGTTCAATTATTCAAATAAAAAAAGTTTTAATTGTTTTAGATGATGGGACTTACTGATAACACTAGCATTAGCATTAGTTAATCAGGATGTACGAATAATTCCCTTGTATAGGTTTATACCTGTCTGTGTTTGTCTTTACATTCGTACCTACATGGATGCATGGATTAATTTAAACATACATATACAAATACATACATACTAATAGGAATAACCTGTCTTGCAAGAATATTAATCTTCCTTTCGTGTGTAAATCACTCAACTCGCACATTTTAAATCTTCTCAAGAGTGAATAAATTATGAAGGAGTGAAATTAATGTAAAAGTAGTCAAGTACTATAAGAACGGCGGATTCCCTATTTGTGGAAATTAGTCTCTTGTTTTAACTCAACTTGAAATCAGTCACGCAGTTCTTCCGTTCCACAGTCAAAATAAAATGGTCTCCGCAAAATTGGTAAATTAAATATACAACAATTTTATTTAGTTTAATTCGTAATATTGCCTGAGTTTTTGGTATTTCGGTGACCTGACCTCTAATAACATTAGGAAAATTAATAGCACTTGTGCAATGTGTATAATAAAGCTCAGCATGTGGAAAGACGGAGAAAAAAAGTAACAAAGGTTGTGTTGAGTGGGCTAAGCGTACAAGCGGTACAGGTCTGACAAAGGAATGACGGCATACGTCTGCGAGGACCTTGACACGCCATATGCTTTTCTCATTTCAATCTCATCCTATGAGTGGTGATTTGGATAAAAATTTTCTTGTTGAGTTGAATATTATCATTTACATGTATTTCGGGTTAAATTTCGGAACGGGAATTCGGATTTCGAAATTTTTTAATTTCAATACCATTAGTACTGTCAGCCCGATTCAGATTACATTAATAAACATAAAGAAAATGCGTCAAACTCCTGGTACAGAGCACGGTTTCGCTTTTCGACCGTCATTTGTAACCAAATACTTGAAATCAATTAAGATAATTCATTTTTACGATCCCTAATTTCTTGATTTCAAGTTTTTGGTTACAAATGAACATGAAATATTATGATTTTGACAAAAAAAAAATTGGATCGGTCTTCTTTACCAATTTTATTTTTGAAAACTTTATGTCAAATTTAATGAATTTAATTAATTAGCGTTAATTTCACTTTGAAATTAATTTACCAAACGCATCATATTTTAACTATATATATTTGATCTAGATGTTCCTGGTCGGGTTCCTCCTCATAGTGAGTATAGTGCCTGCCAGACCAGATAAAATTGGCATAGCAGATGAAGAAGGGAATTACTACTGGGAGTACACTAATCCAAATGGCCACACTGCCACCCAAAGAGGATATGTGAAAAACTTTGGAACTCCAGAAGCCGTTCAAGTCGTGCAAGGTCTCTTCACGTCCTTTGGCCCTGATGGTACACTTTTCTTGACACAATACACTGCTGATGAAAATGGCTACCGTCCAGTCCAATCGGAAATGCCTCTGCCTGATGATGTCAGGAAGAAAGTCAAATATTAATTTAAATCCCACTATCCCACGCCTATTTTATTCCTATGCTGATGAATCTGATTTTTTTATACTAATAAATATTTCAAACGTGCAAAACTATTTTCGGTCTATTAATTTTGCTTTTCATTTTACAAAACATGACATCAATTAATGAAGTGGTTGCATGAGGTCAGCGGTTAAGAGCTTGGTGAATAAAAGTACACATTATGATAATACTCACAGAAACTGGTTATTCGAGAACAATCTTATATAATGCGCACATCAGAATTAATTCCCCATTGTGTGTAATTACACAACTAGTACAATGTATAAATTCCATTGCAAGATCACAGAGGTCTCCCACTTGCTTAAATCCAGTGGGCTTTTTTCCCTGATACGATTTTTTTTATCGTAACTTAAATATAGACAGATGTGATAGAATAGATGTGTAGTTGTGTGTGTCCATTAAACTTCGAGACAAGAGTCATTGTCATGTGTGTTTGTGTACTTTGTTGGCGCTTCCGTAATCATCCAGAATGTTCACAAATACTCATTATTCAGTCACTAGATGCCGTGAGCTTCGACGAGTGTGTTCTTAATATTGACTCTGGAATTCTTCTGGAACATCACAAATCAATTTAATCAAGACACTTATTTGTTAGACTGACGAGAGATGACCGGAGACAGGTACACACGGATTTAATCCGAATATTCTTTTTTCGAGAGGTCATCGATTTCATTAGATGTGTTTCTTTCAAATTTCTTCACGAACAGCCAGGAGGTATTTTTTTTTAACTTTTTTGAATTTCCAAAATCTGAAATCCTTATGGCCTATAACACGTAATTTTCGAGTGGACCAAATGGGGGACGCTTTACTATTTTTTTAGTTGTCTTTTGAGATTTTCTGACACGAGCAAAGGGTCCCCTTCGATTGACTCGAAAAATACATGACAGAAATATTTTTTGAGTTCATTTCAAGGCATGTTTAATTTTTTTAAGTCATATTTTTTTCTGTTTCACATTAGGATTAGTTTAACATTAATAACTTTGATTATTATGTATGACCTAAAACTTTATCAAACCGAACGTTCGGCTGAAATCGATATGGTATTGATCCCATGAGTAGTTCCCTTGTCAGGGTTAGACTTTCATTTCGTACAAAGAATATGTACGTGCTGTAGTACATATTTCTATTGTAGTTAAAAAAAATTGAATGATTGTTTTCTACACCGCCCAGTAGGATCCCAATTAGTTGAAACAAAAAGTGGAATTCCTCATTAATTCATAATCGAATCACGAAAAGTGCATTAATGTTCACCTGGTCTAATTTTTATATTGAATTAGAATGAGATCCTGAACCTGCCAATTCTGAATGACTTGAATCACAAATTTAATGAAATGCGTCTTGAAAAATAAATTACTTCAATTAAAATTGGTTAAAAATTTTCTGAAGAGAATGTGTATGTATAATGTTGTGCTCTACTGTTAAACTGGACACGGAATTTGCTCATCTTTCGGTTTAATTTATTGTTTTACTTATGAAAACCAGTTTTACTGGGCAGAATAATACATAATTTTTGTCAACAAACACAAACCCAAACTCAACAAGGAGTGATAATGAGCATAATGACTGAAAAAATGTGCAACCTTCAAATGCATCTTGAATTAATTTAATTACAAATGTGTAGTTATGTTGTGGGTTGTACAAATTGTACAGTACGTTTTAGAATTGATGTGAAATAAATGAGGTATAAGAAGATGGGGCCAACTTTTTGTTACATTTAGTGTCATGTGTTAACTCATCTGGAAATCAGTGAATTCCACAGTGAATATTATCAAACAATTCGTCCACAATGTTAAATACACATTTGGTAAGGATTTTGTAATTTTGCTTTCGCTTTTTAAATCCAGTATTTAATCTTGATTTTGAATTTTTGGCATTTCATAACATTACTGACCCTCGTAGTATCGAATTTGATAGTTTTGGATTGAAGTTTAAAAATATTTGCAAAGCAACGTGTTAAAATTATGACACAAATACGATGTACCATAATTTGACATATTTAGAATGACCTTGACCTGAAACAGTATAAGAATAATTAACATACAAAATATCTCTGTACTTGGGATAGTATTCGAGCTATCTCCGGAATATAAAACAGTAAAGAATTTTCTCCAAAATTCCAAAAAATGTATGTCTTACTTAAATTTTTACCCAGTGTTGCAAAAATTCCTGCAAAAACTCTTCTTCTTTGAACAAGAAGAGTTGTAATTTAAGTACACGATTTGATAAATAATTTTTATTTTGGTACTTGGTTTAGATGCTAGTCGTATTTCTACTCATCGCCAGTACTGGCTTCAGTTCGGCACAACAGCGTAAAACCAGTAAACCACCTGAAAATCAATACCCAGACGTCGATGGGAATTTCTATTGGACATATTCAAATCCAGATGGCCAAACTGCAAATCAGAAGGGGATTGTGAAGAATGCCGGGACACCGGAAGCAGTTGTGGCCTATACCGGTGCTTTCTCATACTTCGGTAAAGATGGCACTCTGTACCTCACACAATACACTGCGGATGAACGGGGTTACCGCCCGAAAACAACTGTAATCCGATTACCTGGAGCTGTTCAGCAAAAAATTAAATCATAAATTTATAATGTGATGTATGAATGAGTGTGATAATTCTTTGTGATATCAAATTTTTTGTAATAAAATAAATTCAGTGGAATCACGTGACCTAATTAATTAATTACTCTGATTTTTAATTACAATCTAATTACGCGTGTGCCTGGAATGTAAGGCAGACATTGCGTACATAAAAATGGCTGCAGTTAAGAATAGACATGCATGATTAAGAAACAACACACGAACACATGTGAAACGTACGTAATGTTTTAGCATGGGAGCGTGGGTCATCTTATGAATTAACACAAATCCTGTTATGTAAATGAAAACAATGCGGAAAGCATAGGTGTGTGGATTCTTTTTCTTTTTTGTTTATGTTTTAGATAAGTATTATGCTATGCTGAAGGTCAGACAACTACACAAGTAGACAACACGGACGGTGTCTCTTGTCTTGTCATTAAATTATTACTGTAATTACTTATGTCAGACAATAATACAATTCAAACGTTTGTCCTGCAAGGATAAGTACTTATTAAGTGTTCTTATAAGATTCTGCGGTATGACAAGGTAAGTCAAGTCAAATCCTTAACAATTAAGGAAAACACTTTACAAGCACTTATTTGTGAATAACATAAATACAAATACAAATGGATGACCCAAACGTAAATTCCAGTTTCTGGTTGTTAGTCGCTTATACACATAATTGGCGGTACTTATGCCTGGAAAGAAATAGTACAGGGTGGACCGTAGCATTATTGAGAAACTTGCATATTAGCCTTATGTTGAACGGTGGACGTACAAATTGTCAATCGGTTGAGTACATTGGCTTATTTTTTTTAAAAACTTAATCTTACGAGTGTTAGAAAAAGTTGTTAGATTTGATTTAAAAAAATTACACAAACCTAATTTCCTACATCATTATGAAACACCATGTAGACTTTGGAGATGTAAAAAAATGAAACAAGTGAAAAGGTCCTCAACCGTCAAGTTTTTTTTCCTTGAGAAATGTGTGCATAAGAACTGGACAGAAGTACTTATTCTCTGCATTCAAAATGAACGGAAAGTAGTAAAATACAGAAATGTGTAAAGTAAGATGTATTCGTTTAATTTTTTCTTTTCTATATAAAATATTTGAATTTTTTAGCCAATTTTTATTTGATCATTTCAAAAATGAGAAAAATTTAAACAAAGTAATGGTTCATTTCAGAAGAAAATAATTTCATTGAAGTATATATGAAGTATATGTGAAGTATATGTTTTAAATTCTGCATTATGAAGTTGTATAACACAGCCTCCTTCAACGTTGAGTGCATCGACAAGCAACACCATCAATTTGACGACACTGTTTGAAGATTGTATTTGAACAGCATCCTTTCCCAGCGACAGCACACTAGAAATGAAACATTTTTGTAATTAGCAACAAAGAAAATGTACTCAGAAATTGTGCAATTCCTTTTAACTTACTGGAGCAGAGCATGCGTAACACTTTCCAGCAGGTTGACCAGCAAGAAGAACCATGGATTGGAATTCACCGATTCCTTGGATGTCATCTGTCTTGGTTTCAGAGTAAGTGGAACCGTTGGCGGAGGAAATTGCAACGACGGCGAACAGAACGACAATCATTGATCTATAACTTAAAGTAAATTGAATTGTGGATTACGGAAAGAATATTAAATTATGCTTTAATAATATTTATAATTTTAATAATTATATTCACCCCTTCATTTTGGATTTGTGTGTGTGTGGAATAAAATGTTTTCTTTGAATTAATAGTTTTGAAGGTACTGATACTGTCATTGAAAATTTTGATCGCTTTTATACTAATTTGAGTCTAAATTGTACCATTTTGTACTGATTAGAAACAAATTGAACACTTTGAATTCTGAAGAAAATTGTAATTTTCACCAGAAACTACCGTTTATTCAATCATGTTCGACTGCAATAATTGTAATGCTAATGTATTATAGGAATTCGGTCCGCCCGCGTCTGGTTTATGAATGGAGATTACAAGTTCAGCCAGCTACGCAAATATTTGAGTTATAAGTGATGCTACGGTTTATCCACTCTGCACAACTGAAACTACAACATTACGCATTTCATTCAAAAGTTAAAGTGGTGAGATTTTATTGTCAATCCCCGTTAACATTGGGTAGATATGCAAATAATTAACATATGTTTGACGTGGACACCCACGTACACTTGGGAGCGAAATTGATTGCCAAAATTTTTTCAAATTTTCAATCCTCAATATCTCAAAAAGTATAACTCGTA
>JAQIXO010000406.1:0-21129 GCA_034700305.1 Protaphorura armata
CTGTTTGGGATAGGTGGCGCTCCTGACTCTTTGGAACTTTATCGGGAAACTTGTATCGGCTGTCGCTCGACGACAGTCATGTTGTAGGGGTTCGATCCCTCAGACAGATATGGTTAGGGTTAGACAGTATCTCACATTTCTAACTGTTTTTTTTTACTACCGGTCACACAGTAATGCGTTAATAGTTAATAATAGATAAAGTTTTTCACTGTACATTGTCTCGTGCCTCTTAGTTAGTTTAGTGGTACAGAGTACTTGTAAGCGTGGTGGTTCGTATTCGCTATGATGATGATTCGTGATATCGCGATCCCACCCTGAGGGGTACGGATTAAGACTTATTCTGCAGTTTATTCCAATTACTACTAAAAATACTACTTTCCGCAACCCAAAAAGAAAATGAACCATTCTCTCACTCACAGAGAAATACAAATAAAAATAGGTGTTATGAAATAGATGGATAAAAGAGAGTTTATGTTTCCGTGTTACGTACGACAATAATTTACATACTTGCTATTTCTATGTTTGAACGATTTGGAAATTCCAAATTGGAATGTCACGTTAGACGCTAATAAAGAAACCAAAGGAAAGAAAATCAGAGAAACATGTTGGATGGTTCCCTCATGAAAAGTACATACTTTTTGGACGGAGCAGCGAACTCGGATGAAATGAATGCATAATGCAATGCTATGACTTTCCCCATTCACATTATACCTTCCACTGCCACTCCGTCCATTACATAGGATACTGTTCCGTCTTACGTTGTCCATGTCCATGTCCACGTCGACCCACGTCTGACTTTGTATGCAAAATGTATTGCAAATTGCAATATTGCTGTGCAAATATTCGGCCAACTCAACTTCTGATTTCCTTAACAAATCCAAGGTCATGGGTCAAGGAGGGTCATGGAAAAACAGAACCTACGTTTACCTTTTACGTCGTGGTCGCGTGATTGTGCGAATCTTAGATTTAAGTATAGGAAATATGAATACTAAAACTAAATGCATTAAATTTGTAATGATATTTGGCTTTTCTATTATCACTTTTGGCTCTTTTTCCGAAAGAAATGTCCGGTTTTAATTGAATCCATGTCCTTTAAATTCTGCCAAATAAATTATTACCGCATGTATTCGATCACCCTTTACCCTACCTTGCCACTAAAATACTCTTGAATTGTTAAATTCCCTGGTCTTCTTGTGCGATGAATTACGCACATAAAAATTGTGCTCGTATTTTGTTGTAATTATTGAGGTTTTTTTTGCCTACATTTTGATTTACATCATAAGGAATCCCCAACAATTCCCAACATCATATTAACCGTCAATGTGAAAATTTTTGAGCAGTACTTCATTTATCTTAAAAAAAAACTTTTTCATCGAATCATTGAATGTACTGCACCTCTACTTATATTTTTACTTGAAAACCATAGTTTCATTTCAGAAATAAAGTGCAGTTACAAAGTCAATTGAAAGGTTAATTCTATAAACATTTGCCTTGAATTGAATTGTGCCAATCAATCTGCAATAACCGAATTGCAATTCCTAATTTCGCGTAGTGTGCGAACATTTTCTCAGAATTTTATGAGCATAATCATAGACTATGGCATAATTCTATTCTCCTGCATATCCTTATGTGATACGCCAGTATTCCAGTAATCGTTGTCTTAATTTATTTAAATTACTTTGTCTTTTTGTATAACGAGAACAATTGGAACGCGAATTGAGAATTTACTGAATTGTATTCTTTGGTCAGACAGATGTTAGAAATGTGACACGGATTTGAATACAAATATTTAATGACTATCATTCTGGTCAAATGAAAGTAAAAACATTCATTGATAATTTCGATGTAAACAAATGAGATGTGAGTCAATTCTTTAATTTTGGCAATGGATAATAAACAGCAAGTATAATAATATTATGTTTTAGTAAGAATTTATTTAGCTCATTAACTATGTACTAGTTTAAATTGAATCTACATTTCACTGCGCCGCTCCGCTGCGGTGAGGTGGCCCTTGCAAATCCAGGTCGTCATGTTTTGTAATTTTAATGATATTTGTCAGGCAAAACAAAAGTGCAAAACAAAAGTGCAAGACCTGTAAATCGTGATTAGGCTTATTTCAACTATTTAACTCCTTGGATAACTTGGGTCGTCAAATCCTCCTCCAACTGTTGCGTTGATGATACACAAATTTTAACAAGCACAATTAAATATCAGACATGTACTGTACTGGTGTACTCTGTTATATTCTGTTGCTGTTTTATCATGATAAAATTCCCAGTCAGACGCGAAACGCGATGAAGCTTTCTGAATTAGTCATTAATTTCTAATTCGAGAATTCTGTTTACGAATAGTGTCTGCTGTTTGTCTTGTACTGTGTTCGTGCATTCAATAAATTCATCAGGCACCTGAGATGAGAAACTTTTTTTACTAATTTCTTAATCGTTCAAGATGCTCAAATGGATTCTGTTACAGGTGGTTTAAATACATTTTTGATCGTGAGTTTTGTAGGGGTTTCTAATACAGAGAAGATGTACCTGTAAATTGTAACCTCATAGATTACAAATTGGCTAAAATCTCCAATGTATGCATATATGCATAAATCTCCAATTACCATTCTTCAGCCATTAGCCATTCAGTCTGGATAATTATGCGAATATTCGATGAGCGCATCGGAGGACTCATCATCACCATAATACTGTTGAGGATAAATAAAATGTATTTGTTTTGTTTCCCATCATTAAAAATAATGTTGAAGATTGGCAAATTCCAGTGTCAGAAGGGTACTTTTTCTAAATCCTCATTTAAAAAACTAAACCTTTTCAACTTAAATTGTAGTCGTGTTTCTTTACATATGGCTATCTCTCTGCTAATATTGACATGTGGTTCCGGTAGGAATTGGCAGCTTTGTCTGTGTACACTAGTACCCGGTCGTATGATTACGATTTTGACATTTAAATTCTGTGTTAGGCTACTTAGGCTGTTCAATTGTAAAAATGTATGTATTATTGGGTCTTCTTGAGAGCATGCCGCCGGCATGTGCAAGCGAATTATGGAACACCTTGTAAACAAAAATTTATAAAAAAAAAAGACTTTAGCTTTATATTCAATCTTAAACAGTTTACTTCGACTTAAATGAACAAATTATTACGATTATTTCCACTATGTAACAGGAAGACACGTTGAAAACTGTTTTGATTTAGAATTCTCGACGAGTTGTGTACAGTGTGATTTATGTGGAATACCGTTACTAAAGCATGGGCAGTTTCTATTAAAATGCATCGCACATTTTTAGTCCGCAAATAATTTAGTATTAGCAAAGCTTTCAATTTAATTTGACATTAAATAAAAGCTAAAATTGAGAACAAAATATAAAATAGGGGTTCTGATTTGTAGGCAGGTTAACAAATAATTATTTAATTTCAGCACATTTTCCACACGGTGTTTCACATTATTGGCCAGAAGTATTATCTTCCGAGTTTGTGTTAGAATCTGGTCTGATTTTTTCTTCCGATTCAAGACGACTGCGACTTGGTGATGGAAACGGTGACATAGAAATTCGGCTTCTTGCTCTTTCGGGTTCTTCAGATTTGCGTGATGAGTACAATAACAGTGAAGCTATAGGCTCAGGTGCAGGTCCATCCAGTCCTTGGGAATAAGTGTTTCCCAGATGTCGATCTTTGGAATAATTCCTCCGAATTGCAATTGTTTCCCTTAGCTCATCCAAATTCCTACAAACAAGAAATTGTCTCAGAAATTGACATTCGCTGTTAGGCATGACGAAACAGCTAACCTTTTGAATTAGGGAAGGCTCTATAATATATTGAAAATACTCCAAATGGAAAATGTCTTTAGATTAGAACGTCATTACAAACTGTGTGTACCCGAGGAATCAAGTGGTCAAACCCCCAAAATGCAAACGTTGCAAAAATTAACTAACCTCAATGGTATTTTTCCAATTCTGTAAGTTGGCATCGTCTCTTGTAAAGTCAAAGTCGTATCAACAATAGGGCGAGAAACATCTGTTTTTTCAGTCATATTCTCGCACACCGGCTTCCTGCTTCTTATGTACGATTCCACACTATCGGTCTCCTGTAATAAGAAAATGTTTTGTCTCATTTTATTATATACGGTTGTTCCGTAATCCGTACGTTTTAGGTCAGAGAAGATACATTTGTTTGACTTCTTCAATTTCAATGCACCGTTTTAAAAAATGAGCGTATTATTCATTAAGGATTGCCACGTTCGGTGGGGAGGCGTATGGGACATTTAACTGAATCACTCCGAATAATCTGTGTCGTGTGTTCCAAAAACTTAATCCCCTAATGTATTTTCTAAGATTGAACATTCTAGACTAAAAATCATATGTAGGTTCACATTCATAGTTTTTTCCGACTTAACAATTTATATATCACATACTTTTGATGTACAACTATTGCAACAGAGAAAAACACGTATTTAATATTTTTAGTTCTTTGAAGTATCGTTAAAAACAACAACAATAGATATGCTGAACTAATACTACTGCTCATTTAGCCTGAAAAAAAAGCTCGACTCATGGTCTTTCAGGTTTCTGTTTCCACACAGTCACTAGCCTAAGTTGGTAAACGAAACTGTAACCGTTTTCATTTTTACAAAGAACAAACTACACTCATCATGATTTTACCTATGTATGTTGTATGTATGTTTTTGAGAGTCAGCCCATGTCCAGGATGATTTTACCTATACATCTGACTGTGTTACTTTTAACTAAATGAATATTTACCGAATGGAATAGATGTGGCAGGCAAAAGTCCGCTCAAAGTTCAATAATAAAAAATAACCCTGACAATCCGCTTGGGTCACAGAATGACCTTGACCTCGTGTATATGACACGCTTTATAAAATATTGACGACTTCATTGTCCGTATCATTCTGGCTCCAGTGCAGTCTATGGTCATGATATTTTGCAGTTTGTTTTCATGCTAATTTATTAGTTTTCTAGTCTGACAATATATTCAGGCATACTAACGTTGACAGCTTTACATTCATGACACACTCGGTCACATATTTTAGATAGACAATTTTTACATTGAAGTTGAAGTTGAATGTCCTGAATATTGGGTCGTGTCTCGTAAATAATAGTAACTTATTATTGGACAAAATCCTTCGAAACCTTACCAGTTTGAACGGATTCGTTATGACGATATTACGATCACGGTTGAAGTAATTTGATCGCTGAGGCCGAGGTGAAACTGACGTTGTTCTGAAAATGTCTTCATCCGCAGATGCCACACTGCCAGCCGTTCCACTACTGGTTCCGCTGGAATCTTCTCTTGAGAATCTACTCGGAGATAGGTGTGAATTCCCAAGACCACGAGAAAAAGATTTCGGTAGAGATCCTGCACTTTTGTAAGCACGACTCTGCACCAATTCAATGATTATGAGAATTTCCAGTTCCAATTGTTTACTGTTCAAGAAAATTCTACTAATTTTTAATTTCTTACTGTTATTCCTATCGGTGTCCCTAGTGAGACTGTGCTGAATCGGGTGGACTGTTGATAGGTCTGAAATGTATGAAACCAAGTTAAAAATCTTGCGCATATTAGTACAGTTAGTACAGTTGAACCTGTCTGTTTGATTGCCTGTTATAGAAGACCACTTTTACTTTCGCCCCATCAAAACTTTCGCCGAGTGAACGTGTGATATCCAAACCAGGTCGCCTGGGACAGGTTTCACTTCGTGACTTTGTCAATAATTTGATACCGGATTGACTTTCAACATATCATTTCTAGAACTAAACTGCGGGTGTTGTTTGGTGTGATCTAATTGTAAGATCTGTATTTTTCCGATGTTCGATCATCCTATGTATGGATAATGGGTACCATGGGGTACCATCACAGGCACCCAATTTTTTGTAACGTTTTTTAAATTAAAAATGTTTACATATTTGCGAATTTTGTCAAAGCTCACCGGTAGACCCAGAGAGCCGGTATCAACCATTCCAGCATCTGCACATGATTTCAAATAACTTCTTCTGGTAAATTCCGAGCACCCAACCATTTTGAAACTCTTTCAAATAATCAGAAAAATGTGATTTACTTTTAAATGAACTCGTTTCTTAACAAATCTCGGATTGCTTTAAGTTTGGAGTGGTGTGATCGAGTTAAGAATTCTGACTGAAGTAAAATTCGTCATTCCACTCGCTATGCGGATTACGGATATGGGTAAGGTAGTTCTCCGATATTTAAAAAAAAGTGTATCCGTCTCACTTACTTGCGTAAATGAATGTTGGGATCATACCTATATTTATCAGGATTTTTGGCCAAGCATCAACACTACATATCATCGATCTTGATTGCGATTCGTTTTTCACACTCGAAGTGAGACACCCACGCCATAGGATGCCATGCAACCATACTGCCGTGCAATTTGAACAGCCCGATTTTCCAGGACGTGTTCTAAAAAATGACAGGTGCCTTGAAAGAGTGTGTTTGTGTTATCCCAGCCAAGGAGGAACTTGATTATAATAAAATGTAATTTTAGATTTTTGTGCCAAGGATTGCACAGCATAGGATGAATGGGATGATACAGTGTGTTTTCTGAACGTCACGGAGTTGTTTATAGATGTAAATAAAATCGTAATCAAGAGTGGATAAACCAAATTCTAATCGAAATTCTTCATCCCGGTACCCGGTGCGATACTCCCAATTTATTTGGTCCAACTAACAAGGGAACTTTTTTTAAAGAGTGTCTCACTCGCCAAAATTATTATGGAAGGCCTCAGGGTAGTAAAAGTTCTCACTATATTTGTCTCACATGTGCTCAAGAGACTTAATGTAATCTCTCCAGTATCTCGAGACAGGTTTTTGAGAGTTCTCAAAGAAAAGAAGTTTCATTGTTCCTAGTCCTGCTTCCAAGATAAATATGGAATTTCATAATGTTACAATTGGGACAGTTAAAGAAATATTCAGACTATGACGAGTAATCTTCTAGTCACTCATGTGGAAAAATTAATAAACTATTTTATTACTTGTTTAAGAGAACAGATACACCTGTGTACATTAGCACAGTAATAAATATTGTAGAACCTCGAGTGTGTTGGAGAATTTCCAAGAATATAAATCCGGAAATTGACACGACATGCTATGCGTTGTCTACACACTCCTCAGGATATGGTTTTGTTATATGTGTATATCCTGTTTTGATTCATTTTTAATGTACAGGAATTTTAATCATTTGAATGAGTACCCGGAATAAGATATTGTCCGTAAAGATTTTGGACTTATGATAACATGATGTCACACGAATGCATTTCACATTACACAAGAACAACAGTTAACAAAGTTGTACAGGGTGGACCATAAGAAGTGGCAATGTTTGGTGACCTCTCTGGTGGGCACAGAAGGCTGAAACTTGGCGTACAGATGCTCCTTGACCTTCTATTTTCAATGACACCACGTTTGACCCCTATCATAAGTTATATGCCATGACCTGGGGGTCATTTCGGTGACCTCATGACGAGGTGCCCCGAGTTTCGCCAATACAAAGTTGTCAGGGGTCACCCTGGGTACAACATATCAAAAATTCAGATCAATCGAACAGAACGGCAAGATCCTATGTCCAAGGTGCCTGGGGTGCCTGGTCGTTTCTGACTAACAATTTCTTCGATTTAAATGGCTTATCGCTAGCGACAAAATATTTCACCGTAAAAATCTCATCATTTTTACTTTTATCAATACTTTTCAAATGGCACTTACTACACAAAAATGGGCTTCAGTTCTGTGATTGAATTTCTACATGATAAGATTGCGATGAAATTTTAGTTCTGAATAGTGTACGTCATCCAACGTCCTCTCCTCATTGTTTCAGAAGTTATTATTTGCATACTTGTATGTTTGAATGCTTTGGAAATCACTCTAATAAAAAATCAAATCAAATCAAATCAATCAAATTCAATAAAATGCAAAATATGCTTGTAATATGCCAAATCATTTGAATTTCTTTATTAAACTGGGAATGTAAGGTATAAGCGATTCAAACACATAAATAATATGAACAGACAAATTGACCGTGCAGTGAAAGTTATCTTGCACGACTTAGGTAGGTTGGCGATAGATAGAGAGATTCACAACTACTGACACAGATTCATTTATTTATTTATTTATTTATTTATTGATCGTTACACAACTTCCCAAAGTTTAGCTGTATTACGATCAATTTGGTTGCAAAATCCAGTGTAACTTCCCACCATTAAGATATTTGTAAGACCATGACAGCAGCAAAGTCATCGGGGTTAGGAATATTTGGAAAAAGGCATTCCGATGTTTTTTCATCCCTATGATCAGAAAATAATCTTCGTCGAACTTCTTGAAATCCATGTTTCGTTGCAGAACGTCTGGTTCCTGGGTGCGTGAATGTCCCAGAAATAACTGAATAATTTAAATTTTTGCTCATCTGAATCGCACGTTCATACATTTCATGAACGAGACCTTGGCCACGAAATTCCCTTGCAACAGATGTGATGAATAATTCAATAGAGACGGGTGCATTGTATTCCCCACAAATGTCCACACCTTTGTACAAGTCAGTTAAATATTTTCGAACAATTTTACTCTTGCTAGAATTCACTGGAGGGGCAGGTATGACGCTAGATTTGAAGT
Organism: Protaphorura armata; assembly: GCA_034700305.1. Taxonomy (NCBI): domain Eukaryota; kingdom Metazoa; phylum Arthropoda; class Collembola; order Poduromorpha; family Onychiuridae; genus Protaphorura; species Protaphorura armata. Next base: position 8,640 of record JAQIXO010000406.1, read on the forward strand.
CAATTATTTGTACAGCAGCAACCTGAAATTTAAAAATGTTTTACGAGATGAGATTTGAATAACCACCAGTAGTCGAGTCCAAAAAAATTTCTGAATCTAGTTATAACGGAAATAGGGATTTGTAAAATTACCTTTTTACTTTCTTTGTGTAACACGAAGAAACTTAATCCGTCATTTACAACAGCCGCCGTTATAATTCTGTGGAGATCTTCTATCCTTTCGTCTGAAATCCCCACTAATTGACACAAAGGTTCATCCAAGTAAAACTGTTTTCGTAAATGTGGGAGCACAAGTGTTAAATCAGGAGTTTGTATTTTTTTAAACTCAAAATCTTTCCAGTCTCCTTCAACGCGTTCCATATTTGGAGAGAAATTAAATTGTTATGCTACAAATGAATTGAGAAATTAAATTCCAATTAAATTAAAAATATCCGTAACTCTGTCCAATATAATCTGATTAACTCGGCAAGTTTGAATGAAGTCAGACACTCAAATCAAGTCGGTCAAATGATACACCGAACTCATTACATAAGATAAAACATTACACTACACGTGTTAGAATAGAATAAGTCGGCTTAATCTATGCATGGCACGTTACGTTGTGAAAGTTGTGATATAAAATCTCTGGGACATCACCGTAATCCAAAGAATAGTATTCTTTTTAAATATTAATAATTATAAATTAATTTGGCGAATGCTTCAAATATTTATTGTCACATCCATTTCGTAGAAAATGGATTCACTTTCCACTCTGGGTAGGAAAAAGTAATATAGGAAAAAACTTTTGTACTGAAAGCAGTAATGTCTTCAAATCTTTTAATCTCGGAATAATTTCATGATTTAATACCGTATTATGAAATTAACTATTTAATTGTCTAACACTAAAACTGCAATCAGCAATGTAAAAAAAATGTAATTTGTATGGCTAATGAACGCGAATGTGGAAATGTTATTCACAATACCAATTTTCTGAAATCAAAATCACCAAATGTTTCATTGCATGAAAATTGAAAAATATTAATTGCAGGTTCGTTTCGAAGAGTCAAAGGTATTCCAATTGCCAGAACAAGAACAAACCAATTGAACTTGAACTTACTTGGCTTTGCCAGTTGAATTACTACATATATGATAAGACTTTCTAATACGACACAGTAGGCTTTTAAAGTTTGTGATATCCAGTAATTAATTTTTTAACCGAATGAATGTATAATTTAATCATTTCCTTTTCTGGTGAACGTGTCGAGATAGGTATACATTTTTGACAAGGTAAAATAATTCATCCTCAAACCCAGCAGACTTAGGAATTATCCAGCCCATATACGAAGATGCAATAAGTGTACGCAACCCAGCAGATGTACCATAAGCAAGATGTGCATTGAAATTTTACTTTGACTTCCGGAATTCACGATAACTAACAGAAGAATGAATTTCCGTAATCTGTTGCTAAAAAATACAGGTTCAGTTCGAAAGTTTGCAGACATATATAGACAATTGTCTGAAAAGAAAATTTGTATATAAAGGTACGGTATCGAGTTAATAGTAAATTGTTCCAGCTCTAATTAACAAAACTCGCAAAACTTAAGTGAAGCAAAATGGCCTTTCCAGGGAAAATGGATCTGGTTAGTTTGCTTCTTGTGATTCAAACTGTATATGGAGGTCTTGGAGGTAGGTTCCTAATTTCAATTTCTTTTACGTGATGGTTACGAATACTTCTGTAATGGTATTGTATATAAAGAGTTCATCAAGGAGCGTGCAGGTAATTGGTATATTACATATATATTGGTTAACCACAATTAACACGTATGGAAAATCCTTGGAGTTCATTGTCTCCTTAAATATAAGTTTGATAGAGTGAGTAATAGTAACAGATTAGGACTCCCTAAATTTTATTTGTCTAACTTCCAATTAACGACATATTCCAGAAATTCAATGTCAGTGTTAAATCACGATTGATCGCATCGCTGAAAAATGTGAAAGTTGACATTTCAGTAGAAATTGAAATTCAGTCCCGGTCAACAATAAAATTTCTTGCAAAAATATGAATGAGTCAAATTAATAGGTGTTTTCTCTCCATATACTCGCATTTCAGGAGCTGGAGTCGAGTCTTCGACAAATTACACGTTCACGGGTGCGCGTGTCAAAGATAACGACCAAAATAATGAAAATGACGCTTCCCTACGAATTGTTGGAGGAAGATCGGCCAACCGGAATGAATTTCCATATCAAGTAGCGTTATACTATCAGACGTCTAGCACATCTTTCCAATTCGGTTGTGGTGGAACAATTTACAATGCAAAATTCATCATTACAGCATCACATTGTTTGCAAAACTTAACACAAAGACAAAACTATGATCCGGAATTTATCAGCGTAGCAGTCGGACAACTCCAGATTCCAAGATATGCAGATGCGAGTGGACAATTCGCCCGAGATCTTCTAAAAGTCAGAAGAGTACATGTTCATCCACAGTTCAATGGACAATTAAGCCTTCTCAGAAGTAGTCCGGACAATGATATTGGGTTATTGGAGTTAGAAAACGAGATTGTGTTCTCACAATCTGTCAAGAGCATTAACATTGCAAAGAAAAATGAAGTTTCAGAAGGTACATATTTTAAATATTTTTTCGTTAAAGCATAAACACGAACCTCTTCTAAACATGTTTTTTTTTTATTTACAAAATAATCCAGGGATGGCTGAAGTGAGTGGTTGGGGCCTGACAAGTATTTTACTACCACTCCAACGTCCAACGATAAATTCAGAAACTATACCTCTGAAAACAGCAGTACAAAATATTTACCCAAGAACAGTTTGTGGGATTCGGTACTTAGCGTTTCTTCCGGACTACTGGCTTTGTGTTGGAAGTCTGGCTATGTGGCAAAGCACATGTAATGGAGATTCAGGAGGACCATTAGTCTGTCAAAGGAGAGGAACTAGAGAAAGATACCTTTGCGGAGTCGTGTCCACTGGGATGGGGTGTGGACTTATTTTAACGCCTGAATTATTTACAGATATTGGTAGATTCAACGATTATATTGTATCTGTAGCCGGCACGCAATAAACTTAAATTTTGAGCGTAGCAGTGCTTTAAAAAACCGAAAGAATTCCAGTGAGAAAATCGTCTTTAAAGTAATTAACATGCGAAACGACAAATCCAACAATCGTCACAATCACCGCAGTAAGATTAAAAGCAGGGAAAATCAAAAAATCGACACTTCACTCATACCAATGTAAAAAACGTGAAAGAATTTCCTTAGTCCTTATTAGTCCATTTCGATACGGTTTAGTTGAACTATGTAAATTCATTGTAAACTCAAGTCAAACGTCAAAAAATTCTAATTTATTATCCTCGTCTGAGGTAAAAGCTAATTCTGTGCAGTACATGATATAAAGCTATGCAAAAACCTACATCTCGTAATTACAATTTACAGAACAAATAATATTTAGAACGCCACAGAGTGCATTCGTGCAAATAGGTCTGTTGGCATATATTAGGATTTTTTTAACCATACAGAACAACAAAAAATTCCAAGGGGTTACTTACAAAAAGTAGAGCACAATTTACAATTTCAATCCAAACATTAGTGCACAGCGCAGATCGAAAGAATCTCCTGTTCAATTCAATACACTGGGCAGTTTACATTTTTTTTCTAAACACTAAATCTTCTCAAAATGATCCCATCCCCACAGTCATAATTTTCCAGTGTAAAAAATCCAGTGCCAAAGAAAAGGTCATTTGGCACACTTCTCCAAGACTCGGTGAATTAAAATGTGCTCATATAAATACAACGAGAACCAACTATAGTCTTGCATTTCACGTTAACCCTATTTCCAATTTCCATTCCTCATCTCTGCCTCTGCAGACGTTTACAAATATAATCTAATTTTTTAACATTTCATGTTCACGTTTATACAAAAATTAAAATATCTGAATAGTTCATCAGATATATCAGACTTAACCAAAGCAAGGATGCTAACAGGCTGAATGCATGCACTGGCTCGATTTAGATTTCAAACAGGTGACCACGGATTATTTTGTGGTTGTTGGGGTGTTGGGAGATTCATCACAGAGTGACCGTTAGTACTGTTATGAATATGTTGCATCTGTTGCTTTTCACGGATTTCATTAATGGACGGTTTTAAAATATTGTTTTGGATATGAAACGGATTAACCGTTTGATTCATAGACGAACCGGTTGATAATAAACTTAATCCAGTATTGCTTTCGAATGGATTCTGTGTCAGTGTTGTGGCAGAATTTCCAAAAACAGGTGTAGTCGATGGGGATTTTTGAAGTAAATTGTCTAAATCAACTAAAGAACTATTTTCACCAAGAAATTGGCTTGGATTTTTCTTTGCAAAGGCTTGTGTCGGAGAACTGTTATTACTTCTACTGTTTGTAGCAGGAGTCAAGAGCGTGGCCACAAAATTAGTCTCAGAAGTTCTTCCTCCAATTCTTTTTGAAATAACATCAAATTCATCCTCTTCAGGAACAAATGGTGCCGATGCTGCAGATCCCGCTGGTGCCCACGGATCTACAATTGGGTTGGATTTTATAACCCATGGATCAGCTAAAAATAAATTGAAGACAAAATCTCCATATAAATAAGTTTTTCTACAGGTTGATTGACGGGTACGTCTTAATTTATAGTGTAGTATTTACCGATATTGGAGGTAATAGGATTTTCCGTGGGAGAACTCCAAGCATCCTGTGGAGACTGAATATTGCTGTTGGGTGCAGATATATTCCAAGGATCTGCTGGAATTTGATGATTTCGCATCACCGGTTGAGAATTTTGAATTCCCCAAGGATCTCCTCCACCCAAGTTATTGAGTGGTAAGGCCGCTGCTCCCCCTAAATCGACATCTAGTAAATCCAAAATAGCGCTGGTGTTCTCTTTCTTTTTAGGCGGCTGTTGTGTTGGCGGCCTGTAAGAGAGAGATGAAATAGGTCAAACCTTCTCAACAAAAATGATCGATTCGATTCAATATTTTGAAAGCTGAACACTTACATTGTTTTAAATTCATTTTCACTTTGAGAGAGTGCCATTTGCAACCTTAATTCATCATTTCGTCGTCTTTTCTCTTCCTCCTCTGCTTCTTCCTTTGACATTGCCAATGCCAATTGCAACTGTAATTCTTCCTCGCCTTGTGTTTGCGGACGAGCACACTCTATTTCTGGATTTCTGGGAAGTCTTGAACCTGAAGAATGCCCGTTACTACCACCATGATTAAATCCGTGTGAATGTATAACCGGACTGGTTGGTGAAGTTTCGTTTGAGTCTGATGAACCAAAGGCATTTAAGGTTTGTGCGAATCTAAAGAAAGAAAATTAAGTAATTATGGAGTGACAGTACTTCATTTCATAGCCCAAACGAATTGAATTTACTATTTAACAAAATCTGCAAAAACCATTCCTATTACAAATATCTTCAACGTACCTTTCTCGAGCTTTGAGAGCCCTAGTCCGCTCGTTTCGATATCTTTCCTCAGAACTCAAAAGTGCAACTAATTGTTTGGCCTTTTCTCTAACATTCAATCCTTGATCTTTGTTATCCTCCAAATACTGGAAATCCTTAAGTGTTTGAATGGCAAATATATTCTCTTTACATTGTTGACCAACCTAAGAAAAACATGGAAACAAAGACAGAAGTTAAAGTTAGATTAGATATTGCAAAATCGACCAAAACCTGGGAAAAATTATGGTTGCACGTGAATGTCAAATTCTTTAGTAATGTAATGTTTGGCTCTGTTCTAATAAATATTTTTAACAGTAATTCGACTATATTTTTCCCAGTTTGTTTCACAGCAAGCAAGGATTATTCGAACCATACAGCAGAAGCATAAAAGAGAAGGTGAGTCAAGTATTTTATTTTGGCTCCCGACATTTGAGTTCAAGTACATGCGAGTTCATTTGATAATAATATTTTGCTTGCCAGTCATTGTTTACGAATGTAAACTGACACGACTCCATCCACTTGGAATAATTGCATTCCGGTCGTACTTATTTTTGATTACTCATGATAGAAAATCAACACGCATGGTATAAATATAACTTGGGCATGCAGTACTGTATAAGCACTAATTCCCATTATCATATCTTTATGGCGTAGCGTGAATCAAGTTAAAAATATTTGATTACTTAAAAAGTCATGCTTCAACATGTCAACTACAATGTGAAGTTCATAACTGGTTTATTACAAGCATGGATCGTTACACTATAAACGAAGATGGAAGCTGTAGCGAATTTTTAACGAAATGTGGGAAGGTCCTTAAGGGACCTTCAGGGTTTCCAGAAAATGTACGCCATTTTCCTCGAGTTGGGTAAATGAGAAATGAGAACCAAATAATCCTTACCCTTTCAGAACCGGTTTTTATGAGGTATTCCAGAAGAACTAGTGATTTATAAACATGTCTCCAATTTTTTCCAGAATCATTCAATCTCTTCCAAAGCATTTCCATTATTTGTGCAAACGCCTCAATATTGTATGTCAAATCTGCAATTTCCGACATAATTGTACTCGATGGTCCCCACGGGTCATTGCTTGTTGCTTCACGAACCTTTTTCTGTAATAATTATTAAGAATTTTTGTCAATAACAAATTGCCACCAGCATTCTAAAATCAGTGTGAACCATAAACTCACTTGTGGATCCGTGTAGTTGTGTGCAATGTTTTTTGCCGCACGGCGGAGTCCAGCGACGCTTTGCATCTTGATCAGTTTTTTTATTCTTCCAAAATTTATGAAATTTTAAAATTGATATGATGGAACACACCCTATTTTAAAGGTTTCAGTAAAACGAAACTTCTTAAATTGCGTTGCACTAGTGTGTGTGGTCACACGTCGTTTTCCGAGTAGTGGAGGAAATTCACATACTCAAATTACGACCTTGTATTTCAATATTATAAAAGGCTTCCTCAGCTGTCAGCTGCGATCCATTGAGTTCCACAATTATTTCCTCTTTCCAAATGCTATTCGTCTCGTCACTAATTTAATTCAGCGATGAAATTTTGTGGTTGCTTCAAATTCTTGATTTCTGAAATAAAATAAGTACATAGTATTAATTATCTAATTAAAATACAACAGTACTTAAAATCTCTTCATAAAACCGGTAAAACTAACCACACGCACCTCTATCTACCACGGAATGTCAACAACCACACCTTCGCCTTACGCACAAATTCTTATTAAATATTTACGAGAGAGTCGTTCCTCCAACTTGACCTAAATTTCCTCGAGTTCATTAGTGAGAAAGTAAAATGTCCCGTATTTACTCAGAGAGACTCCACGACTCACGTCAGATCCCAGGTGAAAGGTTCAGATGCAATGTAATGTAAAATATTGCTATTGTATTGTGAATGTGTACCACAGAGTTACCCTTCCTTACCCACTAATCTAAATCCAATCGAAGACATACGGTCTACGATGAAGACGACAAGAATGAAGAGTTGATTGTCTGTCGCTTTTACAATTTGTGATGAAGGGAAGTTGCAACTAACACAACGGCCAAACTTTACGCATGAAAAAATTCTTAGCGTACAATGCATGATGCACGTTGTGTATGTTGAGGTAGGCAACTGGCCAAATTCATCTTCCACCCCTTCTTACTGCCGATCTATAAAATACAATGTGATGTCACAGGAAGTCGAGGAAGACCAACAGGTACAACAGACGAGACGAGCCATACATACAAAAGGTCAATTCAATTGGTGGCAAACATACGCCAGTATTTCATGCTAAAAATCGAATTTTTGTAGAGTTTGTGTTAACTTTCTTTAGGTCTACGAACGTGAATGCTATCCCTGATAATATAGTGAAATCCTCGCCAAACGCCAAGCAAGCTCATAATTTAAGCAATTACAAACGTGTCTGTACAACCCTTACAATAAACTCTTAACCGTTGCCTGTATCGCCACGTTCCCTGTGACATTATTATTCTACCAGTTAAGCCGGCTTTAAGAATTTGCCCATTGTTGGCATTTTGGCAATCTGCAGGTGGTAGCGCAAAGGGGAAAGGTAAGTTGCCCCTTTCATATCCCGAAGACTTGAGATGAAGATTATAAGCGGAGTGGTGCCAATACCAACAGACGCACAGAAATATCGATCGTTAAGTAAATAATTAGGCGAGGGGTAACTCCAGCTCCGCTAGGCCACTCCGACAAAGCACAGAGATAAAACTGAACAAGAACAACCATTATTTCTAAATGGATTACTTTAACTCATGTGGTATTGTATTGGTTTCATTTTCTAGAAATAAAATCGTAAGATAAAAGAAAAAATATTTTTCCTTTTCCGCAAACCACATTGCTAATTAAAAGTGTCACGGTATAAATAGTACGTTATAATATAGTTTCCTTTGATAGAATTTAGAATTATTGTTATCTCCTGTAAAATCAGTATCAGTATTATATCCCTATTTGCAAATATAAATTCGCAGCCTAATTGAGGCATAGCATGTTAGAAATAAAATCATTCAAAGATAACTGCCGTAAATGTTAAAATAAAACTACTCTGCCCAGTCATAATAATCTCGTATGTAATTTTTACTAAACGAAACATACCTAAATCGGTGTGAACCATTACCTTATCGAGGGTTAACGAAATGAAGAGGACCGGAAGTTATGTCGGTATACTATGGGAGCGTAATCCAATGCATAATGATTTTACAAGACTGAATCATCTAACTACTCTAAGAAAATGAATACCACATACACTCAGTTACAGGAGAAATCTGAGGACTCATGTCCTTATTTGTTAACCTTGTCATGCTTATCTATTATTTTTTTTGACTCTAATGTCTACTAGTTCAATTTGAAGCACGGAAGGAATATGAAATTGAGGAACAACTTTGAAAAAAATGAAGAGTTGTACGTAAAAAAAGCAATCCCTAACTTCTCAATCCAAACAAAAACAAACGACCTTTCATTTTCCTGTCAGGACAAGAACGTGTTTCTGTAAAGCAGATTGAACACTTCCGTACATATAACACGTGTAGTACAACTAAAATATATATATTAACATGCTTAATCGAAATGACCAGTTATTTCCGGTTTGACGGTTTCATATTAGTAATTTTTATTGCATTTAGTTGTAGTTGGTCGCGACTTGCATGGGATTTATAATGCGCCGTAAACGTTGGACCGAACGAAGGCGATATTATCATGCATGTGGTCGTTTGAACTGGGACAGGTCGACAGGTTGAAATTTCCGCAGAACGTACTGTACTGTCTGTACTGTGCTCTTACAGGCTAAACTCGCATTTTTCTTAGAAAATGGAACTGGTTCAAAGATACGATGATATTTCTTCCCCCAGCCACAGTCTAGTATTCTGTATTCTGAACTGACCACTATTTTTTATTTCCAAATGGAATCTTGCGTGTGAGATAAGCTTAATGTGCATGTCCCCAAACCCCATTTGACCCTGACCGTCCATTTCTTCGATTGCTTTTACCCAATTAAGAATTATCGATTCACCATACCAAAACAAGTGACATTTGGAAAACATGTAATTGTAATTCGATGTGTTGTCACACATCCGCCCAAACAAATTCTTCTTGATTAAACGGAAACAGTTGTCATTAGGTCTTTCCATTGCGCAATGGATGGAACAATGCAATGGTGATTATTTGTTATCTTCAAACTTCTTTGAGCCATGTTTGTTACATCCTAATGTGGACAGTCACTGTAGAGTGGATGAATCATCCATCACAAATATTATATGAAATATCTAACATAACACACATGTTTTCTATTGTGTTCCATACTACAAAATACAATGTTTGGCTAGAAGAAAGAGCAAACATTGTCCACTCTGCCAATTATTAATAAATTATGAACAGTATCGATCCGTCGAATCCGTCCAAGAACCGAGGTTCTACACCTACACTGCGAGTCCCACTTTTCATAAAATAATGTCAAAGTCCATATTTCACTCTCCGTCCAACGTTAGTCAGGCGTTGAAGTTTCGGTACACTATACATGGCATGCCAAAACCAGCAAAATTCGGAGTTGTAGAGACAAAATGAATTATTTTAATATCTTGGCTATTTCGTTTTTAAACCCAATAAACTTTAGCCAGATTCCATCCAGTTACACAATCTGATGACATCTATACTTATTAATTTCAAAACTTCTACAATTAAAATTATTCCTGATCGGCTTTCTGGTTGTTAGCAGAGACTGAGATTCACTTTCTGTTCTATTCTTCATTTGAGAATTCAATGTAACGACATTCAACGCTTACTAATAATTACATTTCGTATCGGGTGTCTGGTAATCGGGTGTCTGGTAATTACAATTATTGTAATTACCAGACACCCGACTCGAACAAATATCGGCCGGATATTTATTTCCGTCATGTGTGGGTTTGTGTCTGGGCATTAGTAATCCCCATATGGACCAAGACCAAGATACCGGATGCCGGAGAACCGTACCTGGTATCGGATACAATAGCAGGATGTACACCGGAGGATACATTCCGACCGATGTCGGACCGAATCGATTTTTCTGATACAATGTATATTTAATATTTTATCATTCTATGAGACTGATGACCTTCCTTAATTAAAATTTTCGTCCCATCTAAACTCCATACTAACTACCCTACCCAATGTCCTAAAACTACATAAAACGTAAACATACACAGATGTCAAATAGAATAGTGTAAAAAAAACAATACAACACACACGTTACGTACTGTATTTGAAATCTTACCCGATAATATCCAAAATTGTTGTGATCCGATTTCGATCCGAATCCTAGTTAATTCATTGATTCCAATTCTATCCGTTCCATTAAAACTCCAAATCCGTTTAACAAGATAATTAGCTATCCGATCCACTTCCGGTCACCTGAATCTGACTGAATCCGTCCGAATGTACTGACTGTTTGGACGTCCAAATATTAATTAAAATTGTGAGTATGTCGTACTGTTATGTTGTTCCAAACTTTCTTCAAAACAACCAGGCGTTTTTCCAGTAAACACTTGCCTCTTGCCACTTGTTTGTCAAAATACCTTATTCGTAGTTTTCATAAAGGTCATGCACCTAAAAAATTACGCCACAAAAAAACACCACCCACCGTACAGTAACCGTACAACTTAACGTATTCAAATTTCAACTGTAATTGAATTAAATTGAACCGAGCTCAATCACTTTTACCACTTGACTGTCGTCACCGTGCCGTGACTCAGAAATTCTTGCATACACTTGGCATGAGAGTTCTCTCGATAATTTCGAGTACAGAGAAAAACACCTCCAAAGTTACAAGATAAAAATACCACTTGTTTATCAGTCAGTGTTAACTTTCTGTCTGCCTGACGTAGTCATCCGAGTAGTCCGTCACTCAATTTCTAGTTAATCGCCAAGTCGTCAAATAGCCAGCCCTCGCCGACGCCGCCGTCCAATTTCCAGTTTTGGCTTTGGCAGTACAGTGTGGTTTGCGTTAAAAAATCTTACGCAAAATTAGCAAATCGGCAAAAATTGTATTTTTTTTTATAAGAAAAAGTAGTAGAATAAAATAGAGGACGACAGCTAGGACGAGGGGTCATAGAGCCAGAGCCAGAAATGTACAGCTTGGGGGTCTGAATGAATGAAATGAATGAAATTATAATTTATTTTGTGTATAAAAAATACAGGGCCTGAAAATGAATGGGTTGAAAGCTCACTCTCTCACGAGGAATAAGAACTAGGAGAAAAAACTCGACGCCGTTTGAGGTCCGAAAGACTCAAGGAAATTTTTGACGGATTTCTTGTGGTAACAACGAAATCACTGGACTGCACTGAAAAACTTCCAAGGGTTTTCAATTTTCAGGAATTCCAGGAAATCATTTTTTAGGGTTTTTGTTTGCGTATGTACATGTATGAAATGTTATGTGTAGGGTGACCCAAACGTAGCCGTTGCTTTTTGTAAGCTGTAGCGCAGGTAAAAGACCAGGTACTTTTGGGTCATATGGTAGCAGAAGAAACCGGTTACTTTGGGGCACCCTGTATTGTATTTCTGTACGAGAGGAGTTTCTCCGCAAAGTATTTTCAAAATTACAATTTAAGATGGAAAGTAGTGTTGAAATCTACGAACTACTTTCAAAGTACTTACTAGGATTTAAGTCTCCCGTCCCTGGTAGCCTCAGGAGGGCGACCGAGTAGAAAGAGTAAACTTGTTTGTGTCCTTCCGTCCCCGCGGAGAAATTACAGTTCCGCTTTAGAAAATAGTGTATTTTTAAAAATTGATTTATTAAAAAATGACGGCAACGATCTGGCTGTAATTCTTGGAAACAATAGTCCAAGAATAACCCTTCAACGTGGTGTCAAAACTTAACCAAGCCACTCAAGTTTAAGCACGGTAAGGCTGCCTGATATCACTACTTTTTAGACGAACTTTTATGGGTAAACTTGTTTGTGTCCTTCCGTCCCCGCGGAGAAATTACAGTTCAGCTTTAGAAAATAGTGTATTTTTAAAAATTGATTTATAAAAAAATGACGGCAACGATCTGGCTG